>JADRCC010576503.1:0-23419 GCA_019843855.1 Hylomyscus alleni
AGAGAGCATAGAGAAATGCTGCTAGCTGGCTTGCTCCCTGTGGCTTAGCTTTCTTATGCCACCCAGGACCATCTGAGTAGGGGTAGCACTACCCACAGTGGGCTGAGCCCTGTCACATTAATCATTAATCAAAAAGATGTCCTACAGACTCACATACAGGCAATCTGACTGAGCCATCTTCTTAACAGGGGTTCCTCCAAGGTGACAAGCAGGATATTTAATAAAACTCTGGAGCCACCTATCCAGCACAGTTTATCATCAGAGACAAGAGAACTTGTCAGCTCCCATAGGCTACTTGACACTCACGGTTCCTTAGTACAACCAAGTATTTAATAATGCTTACTGGGTTTTAAAGTAGGGAGAGAGGTCCAAGAGGACAGATCTGTGCTATCTGCTCCTCACACTCTCAACACACAGGACACAGTCACTGGTTAGAGCATAAGCTACCTCAAGGTGCACAAACTGGGGAGTTCAGGAAGACAGTAAAAGCTGACCAGATTACAGACTGCAAAGCTAAGTATGGCCAGCATAGTACCTTTATCTGAAAGACATGGCTCTCCGAGTTCAACGAGCAACACTTTTGTAAAGGATCACTCCATCTTTTTCATGGGGTGAGGTATGCTTTTCATTTTAGTAGTTCTTTGACTTTGAGACAAGGTCTCAGGATGTAACCTTGACTGGACTCAGATGGGCAGCAAACCTGCTTCTCTGCTCTGGAGTGCTGATATTACAGGTGTGTGTCACAAACACCTAGATCATGTTTTTAACTCAGATGCTATTTGGTTTGAAGGGCTGAGTTCTAGATCTTATGCTTGTGAGGTAAATGTTCATTTTTTAAATTAGAAAGCTTATACTCAAATTCAAAGTTTAAATCTTTTTCTAATGACTAAAAGCCCAGTATTTATATAATAGTGCTTTCTAGAGAGACCACATAAATCTTTCAAATGTAACTGTTGGAATTTCATCATGAGAAAACAGTTAATTTTTATTAAATATGTAGAGATGATAAACTGAAATGAAGTAATAATGTCCATGTTCCAAAAGAAAAAACTGTGGAAGGAATGTGTAAAGAAACATACATAAATCTGCACTTGGCTTACACTCTGTGAACTAAGAATCAGTGAGCAGTCAAAAGATCAGGACTAATGCTACAGAGCACAAAGTCAGGAGTTCTACAGATAAATTAATATATAAAAGAAATTTCAGTTCTATAAGTGGGCATATTAAGGCCAAGTATCACAGGCCTCACAATAGAAAAGGGCTCTCCCACTTAGACATAATAAGGATAAAGGAAGAAAGAGAAAACACAAGGACTGTACAAACCATGATCAGAGAGAAAAATATCAAAGAAAAAACTGTCTTAAGTGCAGGTCACTAAGCTAGTTAACAAGGGAAGACGAAGAGTTTTTCTCAGCAATTATCCTTAAAGAGTGACTGCAGACATTTTATTTGTCAGGTTTTAAACCTTTAAAGAGATCTTAACACTGTCAAGAAGAAAGGTTGTATAAGAACACCTTTGGACCTATTTTCTCAGATCTTTAAGAATAGAGACTTTAAGAAGAATGAGGATTATAAATACTAAACTCAATCCACAGATAACATCACCAAGGTCCTGTTAAGATCACAAGGTAGAGACGTTTTTAAGTGGGTATGAAAAATACTAAGGGGTAAGAGGTATTTTCTAAGAGAATAAAATATGAACAAAGGGTAAAACTTCACTGGCTTGCAATCAGTAGCCACATATTATAAGAAAGATGATAAAGAGACATCAAAACTAACTTTAGCCATCAAAACCATCAACAAGGAGAACATGGCAAACTTCACTTAACTACAAATTCTTTCCAGCTTTAAAGTTCAAGCCCCAAGACAGAGTGGTCTGTGACTTCCAAGGTTAGTCCCATGATGCCTTGCATCTTTTGCACTTACTGTCTTAGATGTATGCAATGGCTAGATGAAGCTGAGCTTCTCCAAAAGACTCATAGCCTAGATGGCAACCAGACAAATGTGAATAAGGTCACGACAAGTCAGCATGTTCTATTTAAGCTGCCAACTGTGAGGAACCATGTGAGGGCCCCAGGTGAGACCAACACAAAGAAATGATAGGTTCAAACTGCTGACTCACAAACCTGTGAGCAAAGAGCAAATTGGTTGAAGCCGCTAAACTGTGGAGTAGCTTACGTAGTAAAAGAGAACTGTTAAGAGAGAAGAGGAGAGGGAGAGAGAGGAGGAGGGAGTGCTTGTTCAGTATGGGAAAACTGACTGGACAGCCGCTGGGCTCAGACCAATAAGGGAGACTCCCTTCATCAGAGGGGCTTTTCCTTCTGACTTTGGAGAATTCTCAGCCCACCCACAGCCTCAATTAGATTACAGGTTCAATTTCCTTTCTCCTGACAAAACCTGTTCAGCCAGCACCTGAGATTCCTGAAATGCTTCCCCATGCTAATGAGGCATGCCATGTACCCTAAGCCTCCAGTCAATGACCTTTGCCCATCCTGGATGTTCCTACCCTCAGTCCCCCAAAACTTTATATGCCTTGAATCACCCTAAGTAAAGTTGTTCTGCCTCATGAGAATTTTTCACTGAATGCACTCACAGGACTGCAGAACCCAGAGCAGGGAGACCCACAGTTCAGCATCTGTTAGGCCCTAGGTTTGAACCACAGCAGAACTTGGAGGAAGAAAACCAAATGTGTTCACTCTATCAAAGTTATATATGTGACAAAAGGATAAATATTGGTTGAGATCATCATCCTAGCTTGAAAGGAAAGAAAGGTTAGTGTCTAAAAGAAAATATAAATAAAATGGAAATGAAAAAGCATAAATTTACAGCAAAGAGTATGGCAAGAACATGAAAGAAAAGACAGAATGTAAGTGGGTCTTAGGGCTCAGTGTTGGAACATCTTTTCTTCAATAATAGTCTAATAGTTCAAAAGTCTTAACCAAAACCAACTCTCCAGTGTTCTCTTGCTTTTAATGTGCTTTAACTGGAATAGGTTAGAACATTTACCGCATAGTTGTTGATATGATTGGGCTTAAAGGTTTTTACATATAAGAGCAAAGGATCTGGGAAGAGAGATAATTTCACTTTTCTTTTATCCTGTGCAAAAGCACCTGTGCTCATAACTGCTGAACTGTCTTTCCATCCACAATGCTTTTCATTTCTTTCTCTGGATTAATTCCTCTGGCTAAGACTTTCAGAAACATTCTAAACAGAAATTGTAAGGGTGGCATCCTCTGTCATGTTCTAACTATAGATGAGGTGCTTTCAGCCTTGTATCGGCTATTATGGTGAGATAACTATTTATTTCATCTTCCCTTAAAATTTTTGGTCAACTACCCTTTTTTCTAAACTTCTTAAAGGTTTTATACATTTATATTGAGACTGTTACAATTACCCTCAGATAATATAATTTTAAATATAGTCAGAAGAATGACGCCTTTTACAATGGAGTCTTTCTAATGCCTCATGCCCAAGTTCTATCACTCCGCTCACTGTACTTTTGCTTATAAACTATCCTCCCATGAACAAGCCTTATTCTGTCGACCAGATATTGCATTTCATTAACCTTTTTAAAAAACTGTGTACATGTGTGCACATGCACACAACGTATGTGTGGATATACAATTGTGGGTACACATGGAGGATGGAGGACAATTTCAGGTATTAGTCCTCACCTTCTACTGTGGTTGAGACAGTCTCCTACTCATTGTTGGCCAGGCTAGCTGTCCTGAGAACTTCTATAGCCTCTGCCGTCTCTGCCTCCCACCTTGCTGTCAGAGTGTTGGTATTACATATACATATTACTACTTGTGGGTGCCCTTGGGGGCTGGGAATCTAAACTCAGGCCCTTTTTCTTCAATGGAAAATGCTTGATTCAGTGGGCCATCCCCCAGCCTCTCTTAACTGTTCTTTTTCATACTGCCTGCTCTCCCCCAGCTCCTAACATCAGACCACTGCCCTCCTGGCCTCCAAGGGCCACCTTGCCCCTCTGCCCATTTTCATTAGTGACTACCACTGTTCTATCTTCAAAGTTTTAGGTAGAACCATGGGAAAGTCCCAGCACACAGTTCAGTCTAATACATTATCAATCTCTCCATCTCAAGGATTCTAACTCACCAATATTCTTTTTCTCTAGGTGATTTCAAGAGATTCCAAGCTGGCATCCTAGCTTTCACTTTACCTGGAATCTATTAGCCTACAACTACCAGAATTGTCTTTCAAAGACAAATCAAATTTTACCCATTTCTGCCGTTTTATCAAATCCAGTGTGGTCTGTACACCCCATACAATTCTCGTCTCTTCATGCGTCCCATCATTTTCCATCTCTTTCTCTAGGCTCCAGCCACAATGACTTTCTTATTGTTCTTTACAAGGTGGCCATCAGTCAGGAAGAGAGCCTTCACTAGAAACTGATCTTGTCCCTTTAGCTAGGACTTCTGGTCTACCAAAAATAAAGCTACCTAGCCTGTGGTATTTTGTTTTAACAATCTGAACACATATTAATATAGGGAAAATATAAAATTCTTTAATATCTCACATTCAGCATTTTAAAAAAATATGGTAAGTAAGCCCATACAAATTTTTTAATTCTAGCATTTAAAAACTAATACTGTAAGGCAGGAAGATATGCATTTTTTCATTCGTTTGTGCTAGCTGTCTCTTATCACAGGGTCTGTGGCAAACTATTATCATTGCCAGTTGACTTATTTCCTTTTCATATCCTCAATATCTGCTCACTCAACCAGATCTCAGATAAGCCTCATTTCCTCTGGATCTCTTAAGTCAAATAAATATTCTAATTATATACCCATCCCAGACTTATCACAGTTACCCAATAGTCTGATTTAACAGACTAACCTCTTTATAATGGCAGGAGACATGTTTATTTTTATTCCTCCTCAAATGTCTCCAATCAGTACCTCTACAAGTTTCTACATATGAAAATGTATGTTGAAAGAACACAGAAGAGGAAATACTGCTGTGTCTATGGCCTCCTGTCTGGCATATCTGAATTATGGGTTACAAGTGAAAGATCCCTGCTTCTCTACTCCTAGATGCTCTCAACAACAACTACACTTCCTTAGTATAATGAAATCTGGTTAACTAAATGTTATTGACACACATCAATTGCCAAGCTACAGACAAATAGATGCCTTGCAATAAAATCTCTCACTGTTTAAAGATGTATGTTCTAGCTGATTAACAAACCTCTGATTGGTCAGTTTTAATAACCCCGGTCTATAGGAGATCTAGGAAACAGTGGATATTTTTCAGGTTGGCATGAAGAACTACCACAAGCAAGGACACAGAGGAGCTACTGGTATTACCACAGTTCTGGGAGGCATGTACAGAGAACAGGTAATAAAACTACGCATCAGTGGATTCCCAATGTACGTTTGTGTCTGATCCTTTAGTACTGCCATGTCTCAAGGTATTATAGCAAGTAAATACAACTACCTTCTCTTCAACTACCAATAACCAATGTTTTTCAGAAAAGGAGCTAGATCGTTTAAGGCACATTATATTTACATGAAAGACAATTCTCCTTCATTTTCTTTTTTGGTAGGTTATTAAGCCAGTTTAAAACAAATATTTTACTGATAATATGAATATTCAAAAGCTTATTGGAACTATTTTAAAGAGAATCATGTTGTTAAGTTCCTAAAGTAAAATAAGGCTGTGTGTTTGTGGATATAGTAGTGGAAAATGGGATTTTTCTTTTTAACCTCTAGAATTTAGCACAAAAGCAAAAGTCTTTAATCCGCCTAGACTCACCACGTGTGGTCAAGCACCTTACCATTCAACATATGAGGTTGTGCAGTTGTTTCCGACCTGACCTTACTGTCTGTAACCCTAAAACAGCCTTCTGATGAACTCTGAAAAAGATCTCAACTTCTCAAGAGGGCAGAGGAAGAAATGTTAGTTTATTGACTAAAAGAGAAAGTTTCTCCTGCTTTGTTCTCTGAGGCCTCCCACTGAGCCTGGGTGTAGGGGTGAGGAGACAGTCAGAGAGAGACAATCTGTCAGCTATGTCGATGCCCTGTGCTGAGAGGAGGACTACAGACACCCGACTGCTGCCAAGCTCTGGGGCAGAACATGCTCCTTTCCTCTTCCCTTTTCCTCCTGCCTCAGGGACAGGCCAAAGTCTTCAGCACTTTAGACAGGACATTTTGAGGAAAGATTCCGTTTCCTGTCAGAGAAGTCAAACCTTTCCTCCCTCCCCACATTTATTACCCAGATCATCACTGATACCAAGATAGACCTTCAGAGGAAAGCTCTGAGTCCCTCTCCTTCCTCCTCTGTTCCCTGCCCTTACATTCACTCACATGCAGAGATGGTCAGGTTAGCTGAGTGTGTACCCTAAGGGCCGCAGGTTGCATGTCAGAGCTGGTTATTAACTGTGCATGTAGAAAAGCCATGAAACTGTACCCATTACCTCAGTGGGGCTCTGGAGACTCAGGTCTAAGCCACAAGTAAACTCTGTGTGATGCTCCACTGTTTCCAGAAGCGGGTCAGGCTTTGAAAAATTCCAGAATCTGTGACAATAAAAAGGGAGAGAGGAGAAAAAGAAAATACAAGGGCTAAAACACTTCTATTAACAAGTAGATATATGGCATAGAAAACATTTTATCTCAGCAGGCTCGACTAACTCATAAATGCCCGTCTCATCATTGACTTACATAAACCATATAATAAGGAAAGCATGTACCCCACTCTTTAATAGATCAAAGAACAAAATAGAATTACTAATCTGCCAACTTTTAAAAAAATTACTGTGTTCTCATTTTGATAGCTTATAAAATGGAAATTTGGAACATTTTTGTTAGAACTCTGAAGGCCATGTAGGATGAGAAGCAGTGCTCCCTTACGAGGTGGCTCTCAAAGCAATCATGTCTGGAAAACAAGAATATTGGATTAGATGAACTCTTAACATTTTGTGATTTTAAAATTCCATTTCATTTCTTAACAAGTAATATGAAAAGCACTTAGGTTTAATTTACATTTCAACAGCAATTCAAATTCTTTAAAATGAATCTGTTCTCTTGTGAATATCACTGTAAATTCTGAAACTTTCTTTTCAGGCATAGCCTTTCTTAGAGATTCCCAATCAGTATCATTTCCAGAGTCAAGCCACTATTTTATATTCTACTTCTCTTTTATAAACTGAGAATGACAATATTTACCATAATACAGCTCTGATTTCTGTTGTTCAGAAAATTTTTCTCTATTTTCAATCCATAAATTAGTACTTGAGCTTTCAAAAGCTTTGTCTGCCTAACATCTTTTTATTTATTCTAAACACACTATAAAACAGCACATTCAGAGTCCTAGGAATGCTCTCATAATTCAGCTTTTCTAATGATGTACAATGTGGAACATACTGGAGGCTGGGTTGATCTCTCTGAAAGAGAGCAAACATACAAAACCAACAGTCACGGTTTGTTTAACCTGGTGGTATTATTTCCCTAATAAACACTGTGCTGGCCTTATTAAGTTTTGAAAAGGCCTGTTGCTATGGCTAATCTCCTGTGTGGGTAGCAGAGAGATACTAAACAAATAGCTCATTAATCTGATTACTGAGAGCTACAGAATATTTAGGGAGAGGATTTTGCTTTTGAAAATGTGTCTTTTCAAAATAAATTGAGAGTACAAGCCATAGACCTCAGAAATGCTAATGGTAGTTTTCTTGTTTTTGCATACTTATTCCTAGGCAGTGAATTGTACCAAGACCAAATTTTCTGAATCTTAATGATGTTTATATAAGCAAAAGTAAACTTGTAATTGTACAGTTTTCTTTCTAAAAACTAGTTATATACTAATTTGCATTATTTGAGCCAATAATCAGATGATTTTGCATATGTATCCAAAACGTTCCAACCATTCATAATGGTTTTTAAAATACACATTTAGAACAAGAAAAATGAATTAAGGGAAAGTTAAAGGTAGGAAAGTAAGTTGGACCCTTCAATGAGATTAATAAACAACAATACATCCATGAAGTCATATGTGCTTGAGTGGAAGAAGCGTGCAGATGCTAAGCTTTCTAGCGGCCCTGGACTTGCATCTGTAAGCACACCAGTCACGGCTCACTCGGGAGGAAACTCTTGTTTTAAGAAATTAATTATAGACAAGATCACGTTTATATAATGAAAAATGTTATTGAAACTTCTTCAATACAGAGATGTGCCAGCAGCTGTCACTTGTCAGTCAGTGGCATCACCCAAAGGCTCTTTAGTGGTCAGCTGGTGTAACCCAGGTACTTGGCTCTTTGATTTCACTGTGCAGTTAGGTTAATTTCGATAGAGTGGGTAAGCTAAGTCATCTTTATATAATGTGTAAACTTCTCACATTACAAATTTTTAAAGAGAATAATGAGCAACAGGACCCAGGAATACAATTTCTGTTATTGCTGTTGGGAGCCACTTGAGGTAATACTGCCTGATAACAAGAGAGTGGGTGTCATGAACTGCAAAGGCCTGAGACAGGGCTGCAAGCAAGAAGAGGCTGAGAGACCTGGACGAGTCTACTGGATGTGCTCAGTATGCAACCAAATGTGCCCTACAGGCCTCGGAGCTCCAAACCTAGTCACAGCCACCAAAACTTCAGGAACATCAATCAAGTATTTGTGTGAGTTTATTAAAAAAGAGAGAGAGAGAGAGAGAGAGAGACTTCAAACAAAATTCATGTTAAAAGTTCCTATAATTTTAAAAGCTCAAAGTAAAACACCAAAACAAGTCCTCATCACCAAAGCATCTCAAAGCACACATGAGGAACTCTGAGGTGAACATGAAAGGGAAACTGTAATCCAGACCAGCAAACAGGACAGTGGCCAGCCGTGGAGGGAGAACTGTGGCTTCGCATTTCTTTTCTCTGCCACTTTTTTGTTTCCCTTCAGTTTTTTGAGACAAAGGCTTATGTAGCCCAGGGTAGCCTTGAGCTGAATGTGCATCTAAGGCTGGCCTTTTTTTTTTTTTAATGAATTATTTATTTGTTTTATGTATATGAGTACACTGTAGCTGACTTCAGACCCACCAGAAGAGGGCATCAGACCCCATTACAGATGGTTGTGAGCCACCATGTGGTTGCTGGGAACTGAACTCAGGACCCCTGAAAGAGCAGTCCATGCTCTTAACCGCTGAGCTGTCTCTCCAGCCCAGGGCTGGTCTTAAACTCCTGATCTTCCTGCCTTAGCCTCCTAAGTGCTGGGGTGACAGGTATGCTATGCTACACCCCACTTCTGAAGCTTCTGAAGCTTTTCTCAAGGGAAACAAGAGCCAGCAAAGTTAAAAACTGTGCATGTGCGTGCGCACACACACACACACACACACACACACGCACACGCACACGCACACACACACGCACACGCACACACATACAAATACTGCAATTTAAATTTATTTTTGGTATACTAAAATGTTATTTTTAGAATACCATTAAATGTGGTAAATCTGAAAAAATAAAGTAGGCAGTATGCCAGCAGACTATAGTTTACCTTCAAATTGTAAATAGTTTTTAGTAACAGAAGAAAGATTTGTATCACTTCCCTCAATGCCTCTGAGTTAGCAGAAGGCAGGCTTGTAATAGCAGCCATGGTGGATATCCCACTATGTACACTTCCACAATGGTTACAATCAACTCCATTCAAGCTCCACCAGCAAGAGTGAGTTATGAGTAGCAAAGTGTGCTTCTCTAGGTTTCCTTACTGCAGTGAGCAGCCTGTTCTTTCCTTGTAACCTTCTTCTGGACTCACCACAGCAGAACAGAGGCTGGTCTTTTCTGGTAGAATTCGCCCAGAGACACCATTAGCTGGGCAGATAAGGCACATTGTTTTCCAGTGAAATGTTTGTTTTGGTGCAGCATATACACTATGTGGTGCCTTTTTGTCTCTTGGCTGATAAAATCACTGACTATTTAAGCTCTCTGATGGGAAGTAAATACTGGACAAGACTCCAATGATTAAAATATGACAGAACTGTAGAGCATTTTTCATTTAAATTGGAGATTATATTACAAGTTACTTTTTGCCTTCTGACTCCACTGTTCTTTAACACAGCTAGTATAAAGCATTTTTTTTTTTTTTTTTTTTGGTTTTTTGAGACAGGGTTTCTCTGTGTAGCCCTGGCTGTCCTGGAACTCACTCTGTAGACCAGGCTGACCTCGAACTCAGAAATCCACCTGCCTCTGCCTCCCATACGCTGGGATTAAAGGCATGCGCTACCACCACCTGGCATAAAGCATTATTAAACAGAATATCAAAATTATTTTAAGAATTAAGCAGAAGCTCCATTGTTTTACTGAGATGCAATCTGAAATGTCTATAGTTACACTTCTGGAGTTTAGGCAACAGGTGAGTTCAGCAAAGCTTTTAAAGCACTCTAAAACTCCATCCTTCCCCTTGACTAGCTGCAGCCTCTAACTAGCTAGGAACCCTTCATGACCCTGCTGCCACAGCAGAGGCAAGGCAGCCTCTGACTAGCTAGAAGCTCTTTATGACTCTGCTGCCACAGCAAAGGCAAGGCTGCTTTGGCTACGTTTGTGTATTGCACGTGTGTTAGGTATAGTTGGGTTTAGTGTGTTGCACGTGTGTTAGGTATAGTTGGGTTTAGTGTGTTGCACGTGTGTTAGGTATAGTTGGGTTTAGTGTGTTGCACGTGTGTTAGGTATAGTTGGGTTTAGTGTGTTGCACGTGTATTAGGTATAGTTGGGTTTCACAGTTTTAAATCCATGGCACCACGATAATCTCCTTCACTTGTGTTGCTAACAGTTTCTAGAACAACGAGCAGAAAATGTCACTTCTTTCAGATTCAGGGACAAGAAAGGCGCTGTACGAGAAGCCAACAGTCAGTCTATCTCTTGTAGCCTAGGCTGACACTGAATTCACTGTGCAGTGCTCATTTCGAGAGAGCAGTGATCGAAGAAGCAATGGATTAGAGATATATTTAAGTAGAATAAGTGGGATAAGCACTGAGCACATGACAGATAACAGAAGACAGCCTCACACAAAGATTCCCAAGTAATGGACCATGGACGCATCCCTCATCTGTGCCTAAAAATTTCAACTGAGTGGCATTCCTGGAAATGCTTATCTTAGGAAATGTTGGTGCCTGGTAAACTAAGTTTAGGAGCCACCGTCTAAAAGTAATGCTTCTTTTGAGGGTCTGGCGAGATAGCTTAATCAGTAATGTATTTGCCGTACAAGCATGAGGACCTGAGTTCCATTCCCAGTACCCATGTAAACAGCCAGACAAGGTATGGTGGTGTGTGCTTGCAATTTATCCCCCGAGAGGACAAAGTCAGAGGGCTCAATGGCAGCCAGTCTAACCTACTCCAGAGAACCAGGTTCCACTGAGAGACCCTGTCTCAAGCGCTCTCTCTCTCTCTCTCTCTCTCTCTCTCTCTCTCTCTCATGCAAATCTACTTTTGATCATCACCCAAATTTCAAGGTACATACAGATGTATAAATTCATTTCTCAGCTGAGGGACTAGGCTAGGGAAAATCTCGCAATCCTCAACACCATACCTAATGAGCAGCAGTTCCAAAAGTACACAGTCTACTAACACCATGCCCGCTACCTCTGCACTCAATCAAGGGAGCGCAAGAGATCATGTATAGGCACCAGCTGATTCTCTGGGTAGTTTTGATGAATACTCTGCGGCTCCAAACAGGCCTGCATCAACTCAAGTTTCCCCCTACCTTCTTGAGCATAGAGAATTCCATACACTAAAGCCCATGCCAAAACTCCATTAGTCAAACAACTTACATTTAAAACCAACACCCTAAGGAAATGATGAGCCAGCATAAATGTAAACTTCCATAATAGAGCTCAGAAACTTCCTTCCTCTTTTAGCATCTTTGTAAGCACGCAATTCATGCTCTCAGTTACTGCACTGACTCTTCCTAACCAGCATGAACTCAATTGCTCAGCTCCTTCTGTCACCAAACACACTCATCTTTTGTAGTGAATTTCAAAAAACTAGGCATGCCTGTGATTACAAAAGGAGTCGATTGCTTAATGGCACATAAACTACAACACTAAGACTCATGGTGAAGTTATGGGCCCACTATTTAATTCTTACCACTTTTAGGGGAGCTTAAAAATAAAAATCATAGCCTAGCAAAACAATTTTACAAAGAGGTAAAATTCATCCATATTTGTCATTATCTAATGATTGCTGGTTTGCACCAATGAAAAGCTATTTGGTTTTTTGTTTTGTTTTGATTCTGGAGCTAATAACTGTAACAAAAATTAAGTTTAAAACTGAAAAGCTCTAACTGTCTGGTAAAATAAAATAAATTAATAGTTAATTTTGGAAAACTACTCAACAGTTTTCAAAGATGACTTTTAAACAGCCACAAATATCCAGAATTAATACCATGCTTACAAATGTTCAATGTAAAACATAATAAAAATTCTAGACTTAGCTTCTCTGTCAAAATGAATTAATTATAATATTTCAATTAAATCCTTAATCAGATCAATATTTTCAAGAGGCAAGCTCCCATTCATCACAGCAAGCATCAAGCCTAGAGTACACGATGAATTAAAGCAAACCATTAGGTTGATGGAAGGCTGGCTCTGGGAGTGCTCATGGCTGCGGTCCACAGGCATGCAGGATGCTGGGTAAAGAACAGCACATCTCAACAAGAGGAGTAAAGGAAAACGCTCCCATACAGCTCACTGTTACTAGCACAAAGAGTCAAGGAACCTTTTATGCAACTCAATTTTAAATAAATATTTTAGTATAAAGAAATAAAATTGGAAAAATTTTATTTTTCAAGTGAATTTCAAGAAACTGGACAACCCTGTGGTAACAAAAGACGTTTATTTCTTAATGGCCCATAAAATCCAACACTAAGACTCATGATGAAGTCATGGGCCCACTTATGAACTAGTATCAATATCAGTATCTTGATCAATAATGTCATAAGAACAGCCTCTGCACATTCGGACTGTAAACTATCATGGGAAAGTGGAACTCAGGGCTAAGGAGAATCTTGCAGAAGAACAGGTAGATGATACTCTCTAGCAAGTGTGTGTTAGAACGTCATGTCTGAATAGTAGAAATCTTTAAACTTACAGCCGCTGCCCAGCTGTGCTGACTGTTTCTTAGCTATGCACATGAAATAGTTAATGTCCTCATTCTGAAGCCGAATAGCTATGAATTCATCCCCCAGTGCTGTATGGTTACAGATGGTCTGTATAGCTTATAGTCAGTCTCTTTTCTTACCTTAACTCCCTACTCAGCAGACACTGGGTACAAAGATAGGGAGGGGCCAGAAGGAGCCAGACAGAGGCTAAGAGAGGAGCCATGAAGAGCCAGGCAGAGATGGAGAGAGAAACACAGAAAATGCAGACCAACAATGCTATTTCTTTTCTTGTGACAGGACATGAAAGGATGAAGAAAAGAAAGGAAACCAGCCCCCAGGAGGGGCTGAAAGCAGCAGCAGCAGGTACTCTGAGTGAAGGACCTCAGTTCGTTCCTCAGACCCAAGAAACATCTTCCCTTTCCACTAACTGCAAAGGATGTCTGTTTTACACACACATGCACATGCAGGCACACACATGCCTAAATAACAGAAAGTCAAGAAACAGCTGAATGTAAGATAAAACATTATTGTTTATGCTCTCTGTACAGTCCATTCCATTAAACTGAAGCCATACTCTAGACTGGAGTTTCAGGACAGACCTCAAGCGTGAATTATTTACCCCTGAGCTTTTGGAGCATATTAAACTATGACCAGCTGACTTGTAGAACCCAGTTGATCTGAGTAAACAGGCTCACTCTTGTGCAAATAGCGAACCAGAGGAAAGACCAAGGTTTTCTGCTCAACTACCTCCATACTCTTAAGAAGTATAATGTACAGATGCGGTCCCAGCCCAGTCTCCAGTGCAGCTCTTCAAAGCCTCGCTCTCATACAGTCACTCTCACTCCTTCCCACTGTTGCTTCTGACTGTACTACTCCACCTCCTAAACAGTATACTCAAAATTTACTGGGCTGGAGAGATGGCTCAGTGACTGCTCTTCCAGAGGTCCTGAGTTCAAATCCCAGCAACCACATGGTGGCTCACAACCATCCGTAATCTGATCTGATGCCCTCTTCTGGAGTATCTGAAGACAGCTACAGTGTACTCACATATAATATATAATATATATATATATATTAATATATATATATATATATATAAAGATTTACTGAACCAGCCTTCATTCTCAGAAACGCCCTTTACACTCTACTACAAAACAAAGGCAAAGCAACATGTCCTTAAGAAAAAAGAAACACACACAACAAAACTTATTTCATTGCCTTATTGAAACTAGAGAACAGAACTCTTAAAACTATCATGCAAATTATCTGTCAACATCCATAATTTGTGCCCTGGAACTAATCAGCACAATCCCGAGTTCAAAGCCCCCCACACTGCACTAGGCCAAGGCTCGCCCTCACCCCTTTTCCGTCTATTCTCATACTGTGTCAGGCTGCGGACTACACGTGTACTCGGGTTGATTCTTAAAGAAAAATGTTTCACTACAGAATTCTGAAAATGTTCTGTACTCAAAAATCAGGGTATTTAAAATCAAAAAGTCTCACAAGCTCTTCTTTAACTAATGAATGTCCTCTCATTTTGTAGCAAATTATTTTGATTTTTTTAACGTGGTATTTAACTTACAAAGTTAAAATTTACTTCATGAAAAGATCTCTCCAAATACAGCAATAACTGAAACAGGATTTACACTTGTCATCTGGGAAATGATTAACAATTTACAGCACTTACATGTTATTTTGTAATTGTAGGACAAGCTGAAAACACGTATGTGTGACCCACGTACTGATGGGGACCCCAGTACAACTTCCCCAAGGGTTTCAGGCCATTCTACTTCCCACCAAAACAGCAATTTCTCCTTAGAAACAGTTTCGTACTCAAACAGGATGCATTAAATTCAGTTTTGTTAAGGCCTATTTCAAACAAAGAAAAGTGAAATCATGTTTTTGAGCTTTTATCATTAGGATAACCAAGTTGTCAAAATTTTCCATCTAAGTTCACTTATATTTGCAAACATTTATTTAGCAGATCCCAGTGACTAGAAATAATAAAATATATAAGTCTATCGTGGAATCAAACAATGTGCTCTGTTAACACAAAACGCATTTCAAAGTAAGTGTCCTTGAAAGAATTAAATAAATAAAGCAACAAATTTCCTTCTTTAAAAAAAGCCAAAAACCAACTAACTACATTGAGATACTCTCCTAATATCAGAGATATTATCAAACTGCAGTAACATACAAAAATATGCTTGGCTGACAAAAATGTTTAATATATTTCAAAGGTGTAGCATTTAGATGCATCTTTGATCACTGTATTCACTCAGCCACAGGCCTTGGGAAGGTTAACCATTAACATCATACCGTTAGGTACCGGAAGAAAGCCTCGGTGCCTTAAAGGCAGTGGTGAGACGCTGCTTGGCTGCACCTCAGCTGTGTTGTCTGTCTGTCTATCTCCCTGATCTTTCTGTGGGAAGGGGCTGGGTACAGTGGGAATGAACGCGGCTGAGACAGAGTGCATGCCGCTGTACTATCTGTTTACTCTGGCTGGCCTTTTTCTTGGGGGAAGGGAAAGAAGAACCTGCCTGTGGAAGTCTCTGCTAACAAGCACAGGGATCAAAGCTCACCCACCACAGAGCTAAGACACTAGACAGGCAGGGCCCATGAGGAATGTGACAGTGATAAGGTATTTATTGGTAATCCATTTTGTCCAGAGTCTAAGTTAGCAAAATCCAATTAAAAATCATCCTCCTACTTTGGAATAAAATAACTGATTCTTATCTTACTTCAAATTAAATATCAAGTCACACTATTAAAAGGCATTAGTAAGAAACATTTTAGTATCATATTTAGCATGAGTAAATATTTTACTATTTCATGAAATTTTTTATTTTGAAATTATTAATTCATGTAAAAATTCAAAGACTGAAATAATTTAAATACCACATATCCTTCTTCCAGTTCACAACTATTAAAAATTTACAATATTTTCTTAGCTTCCTCTCTTTACATACATGTATGTGTAATACTTTTGCTAAATCATTTAAAAATAAATTTTAGACATTTCGCATTGTCTGTGATTTTACTAGGTTTTATAAATTTTAATCATAAATATTAGATATAATTTATTGCAAAATAGTACAAAATAAGTACTATTTTATGTTGTACAAATTTTAAAAAGAAAACTAAAATTTACTGAATATCTTATATGTGCCAGACATGATGTGAACAGCTTCTATTTAATTACATTTAAATGTCATAAAAATTATGGAGGAAATGAAGGCTGAAGGAGATGGATGGCATAAGAGATTAAATAACTGAGTATATAGTTTAAATATAACAAATAAATATTAAATATGCACTAATATTACAAAGTACAAACTATGAAACACAGACATGGCCACTTAGCTATGGATATTAACAACACGCTGCACATATGTCCACTGCCACACGGTGACTCTGTTCTGGTTCCTGCTGCACTACATACAACACTAGGTTCACTTCTACCTCACCTTTAGAGGGCAATAAATTCCTACTCACACAGCTCCTCAGTGGCTTTGAGCAATATAATTATCTTATTAATGTAATAATAGGTAAAGCATGAGTGATTAGTACCTCAAGTCTCCCTGAGGAACTTATATTTTAAAATAGGAAACTTATTACTATTAGCATCTATTTTAGAACACCTGTTATTTATTAGACACTACTTATGTGCCAAGAGCATTTGGGGAACTACTTCACTGAAAGCTCTAAACATTCCTGCAAATGTGGCACCGCTTCCATTTACCCATGGTTAGAAAGTGGAAGGGGCAGCCTTTCACTCCTAGCCAACTGACTAAAAGGTCCACGTGTTCATTGCATTCAGAGATGTCCAGCCCCCAGAGGATGTTCCCAAAGTTCTCTAAACAGTGAGCGACGTGGAGGAACAGGACTAGTCCCTGTGACTTCCTACCCCTGATCTTACTTCTCTCCCAACTACAGGGAAGGAGAGCAAACAAGGCCAAGTGTAGGTGACTGTTTTTCTTGCTCTAAAATAAAAGTGACTACTTTCATCCTAGACTAGAGCTGATGAAATGGCCCTTACGTCCAAAGACAGATAGTCTTCTGCCTAAATTGGTTACTGCCAAGTCTGCCTTTAAGGCTGACAATAACAGGACACTTAGCACTTAGTGTGCCAGCATTTGTGTGTCAGCCCACTGGGTCATCAAAACAATCTCATGTTGTTGCTCCATCATCTCCACTTTACAAATCTAGAATGCGAGCCACACAGTTTTCAGGTAACTTGCTCAAGTTTAAATGCCTAGTAGTATACACACGGCCTCCATTCTGAGGGCATCCAAGTATATGCTGGCCCTAATGATTCTATGAGTATGCCTTCAATTATTCTCTACCTGTATTTATGACTACATATCTCTTGCTATACCAACAAAACTGAAAGGCTTAAGCCTGCTTTTATTCTCCAATCTTCCTTTTTGTCATTTCCTGCCTTGGTCTGAATGTAAACTGTCCTCTGTAGGCTCCTATGCTTGAACATTTGGACTCCAGCACGGGGTGGCCCTTGAAGTAAGGCCTCACTAGAGCAAGAGGGTTGCTAGCCCAGGCCTTATGGTTTCTTTGCCCCAGTCCTGCCTCAGTTTCCTGACTGTAGGTAGATACAATGTGAACCATTTACAACATCTATATAATTTTGTAACTGAATAGACTTGAAACATTGATACTGCTAGGTTAAGAGAAATTCCATGTAGAACAGGAATGCACACAGTTTGATATCAATAGCATTAAATTCTTATCATATTTTTCTTGCCAAAATACATATCTTAAAAAATTAAGTTTTGGATTGATTTGTTACTATCAAAGGCCATGTATAAAAATATTATAAAGGTTAGAATATCTATGAAAATATGAAGAATCTGGTGTTAACTGAGGCTAATGTGATCATTTTAGCTTTATCAACTATGAAAATTCTATCTTTACTACTTGAAACATATTTGCTACAACATAAAAGACAGCATATTCATCTTTCTAATAAAAATCATTATTGGATAGCTTTTTTTAGGTTGTTTCATACCACATACTTAATTTGCTCATTTTATTAATGAAATGTCTGATATACTTGGTATCAAACAAAAAACAAGCACTTAAAACTCAAATCACGCCCATACATTGCTAGCACAGCAAACATGGCTTAGCAGGATAAAGAACTAGCCTAACAGAGAGCATAAAAGGAAAGAGAATATGCTGACATCTCTGATGGTAACATTCACAGAACACAAGAATGTGCTAGCAAGTATTTTTCATTTTGATTACATTTATTTATGTGTTGGGGATGGCTTGTATGAAGAGGTCAATGGTCAACTTATAGGAATCAGCTCTCTCATTCTACCATCTAGGGACTAGAGATAGAACTCAGGTCATCAGACTTGGTGGAGGCTTTACCTGCTGAGCCATCCCAACACCCGTTATCAAACATTTTAGACTTAGTATTATTTTGAGTGAAATGTAGAAAGAATCAATGTAAAGAAATGGCATCATGATGGGATAATATACTGGTAAACCCATCACAAGTTGAAAATATTGTAAGTTAAAAATGTGAGGTGGTGGCATACGTCTTTAATCCCAGTACTCCAAAGGCAGGGGCAGGCAGAGCTCTATGAGTTTGAAGCCAGCCTAGTCTACAGAGGAGTTCCAGGATAGCCAGGGAAACCCTGTCTCAACAAACCCCCAAATTTGTTTATCACTGACTCCACCTGACATCATAGCTGTACAACACACTATTGAATCTACACTTCTCCTGGACGTCACAGGGCCACAGGGGCTCTGGCTTTCTCCTGCTGACCAACATTGAAAGACAAGATTGGCAAAGTGGTCAGCCCTAAACTTACATATGTATAAGCCATACCAAATGGATTCAACAGGCTGTATTTATATATCTTCTACTGTTACATATATGTGTATATGTGCATATATGTGTACTATTACACACACATGTGTATATATATCTTTATTATTTATATACACGTGTGTGTGTACATATATATACATACATATAAAAATAATAAAGAAAAAGAGGCTAACAATTTGAGAGGGAGTGAGAAGGTGACATAGGAAAGGTTTGAGGGAAGAAAAAGGAAAAGGAAGGGAGAAAATAATGTAATCATATTTTAATTTAAGAAATTTTTAATTAAAACAAAAAATAATTGCTACTAAAAATAAATTTTTTAATTAAGTTTTTAAAGAGAAACTGGGAGGTGGTAGTGCACACCTTTAATCCCAGCACTTGAGAGGCAGAGGCAGGCGGATTTCTGAGCTCGAGGCCAGCCTGGTCTACAGAGTGAGTTCCAGGACAGCCAGGGCTACACAGAGAAACCCAGTCTCAAAAAAAAAAAAAAAAAAAAAAAGAGAATATTAGTTCATACTGCTAGCCTAGGAAAAGATATAAATTACAGTTTCTGTTGAAAACACATTGCATTCATACAATAATAAAAGAAAAGTCTTAAGCAGAACCAGTGAAAGTCAAGGCATATCTTTATAAAACATCTTTCTTAGTCGCTAAAGGGAGTTCAACCATTTTTTTCTCACTCAACTTAAGCTTTCTCACATGATTAACAACAAGACAGGGCTGCTGAGAGGAGGCTCAACAAGTACAGGCTCTCACTGCCAAGCCTCATGACCTGACCTGAGTTTGACCTCTTGGTCTTCCTAAGAACTCCAAACAGCTTCTAACCTCTCCACACATATCCTCCACACACGGATAAATGAATAAATGTAATAACAAATTTTAAGGCATCAAAACAAACAACAGATAGTCTACAATATGAGATTATGTACTAGGTTTAGAATTTTTATGACTTACTCAACTAAGATCTACTATACAAGTAAGACTTACAGCTCCTGTTAGATATGAGGTACACATACGTAAATACAACATTTTATATACTAAAATATCACACATTATCAGTTTCAATATAATGGACAATAACAAGGTCTGCAGAAGATCAGCCTGCAGCCTCAGTTGGTAAGGTGATCAGTTTCTGAGACAGAAACCTGTGGAAGGCCACAGTCTAGATCCTGGTCTGGACCTGTCCTGAGTCACACAGTGAGAAGACTTCGTGTCCTCTGCACCCTGCTCAGCACAGCTGAGGAACCAGACAGACTTGGCTATCCTTCCCTAGCTGCTCTGGAGCATGCAGCTCTGGGGTGCTTCCCCGCTGTTGGTGGAGGGCACCATCTTCCCACCAACACTAAGGCTATGAAAGCAGTGTCCTGCTCAGCTCTCTTCACACTCATCTCCACTCTTGCACACTTGATCACCAGTAAACTAATGGACTTGAAGATCCATACACAAAACTCTAACAACCAGCAGATAACCTACAGCTCTACAGTCCCAGCCTGGAAATGTCTGGGTGGATGGCAAGCAAGTCACAAGTTTTCCTCCTGTCCCTGAGTCCTGTCTTCTAAGACCTACAGACTAAAAGCATTGCAATCATTCCTTAATATATATACATTATTTTAAAAACAAAATGTGGCTAGGTATAGTGGCCCTTGCCTTCAATCCCAGCATCAGGAGGTAGAGTAACAGCATCAGAAGTCCAAAGTCGTCCTCAGCTGCACATGGAGTCACAGGTACAGTGCACAAGGCAAGACCAATGAAAGGAAACAAAACACCCAGCGTCACACCACAGCCACAGCCTGGCTGTTCTGTGAGTTTATTCCCCAATTTGTCTGCATCTGTACACAGGCTCACTCCAGAAAAGCAAGTTAGAGGTGTGTATTTCCTCTTAAGATATCACTTCAAATCTGTTCTGTCAGAAGAAAACATTCCACGAAAAAAGTCACAGAAATTTTGCCAGACCAAACTCTGCCTGGGAAGAAATGAAGAGGAGCTCTGGGTAGTTAATGCAATAAGGCGATATAAGCTCAACCTCAGAGTCCTCACACAAACAAGGACAGACTGTCAAGCACAAAGGACAGGAGGGTGTGGCTTCCAGACTTACGTGTTAGGAGGAAAGAAGAGTAAAAGCCAGGAAAAGTATGTACTTTTAGTAAAACAATTCCTTATGTCTCAGCGAAGTCACACACATACAAATGCTACTATGTATTGTACACAAAAATGTATTAAGAAGAAATCTCTGTACCTTACAGTGAAATCATAGGAACAAGAGGCCAGCACAGAGGCATGGAACGGTGAAAACTGCAGGAGAGAGAAGTCAGGTAGTCACAGGATGCCCACTCCATGTCACTCCAGAAACACAACTGGTTATCACTTACAACTGCGCCTTCCTGGGCCTTACATATTTATGTCGACCTTTCAAGTAGACATTTAGAGAAAAATCTTTTATTTTTACACTCTTCAAAGAAAATCCCTCAAGCTTCCTAGAGATGATTTACAACATGTATAACCTTGTTGAGGATCATCTTAACTCTCATCCTTCTGCTTCTACGTTCCAAGTGCTGGGATTACAGACATGGACCACCCAGTTTTATGTGCTAATGTGGATCAAACCCAGGCCTCTATGCTAAGCAAGCAATCTATGTCTGAGTCACATTCCCATCCCCGTAACTACATCTGAATAGCATTTCACACAGTTTGCAAAGTACTTTTTACTGTATTACCTTAATTTGTCCCCACAAAAAATCTGAAATACAGAAAAAAAATCTGTCTACTACTGAAACCTGTCCATATAAGATCATTATTAAAAACATAGAAAAGCTTATTTTTATTTTTGTAGTAGATGGTGGTTATCACAGAAACCGACAACTGGAGTGAGGAGAATCCATGACTATGGATGGCTCAGGGAACACAGGAGGAGATGGAGGACTGTGGGAGCTGGAAGGGGGAAGACTGCTGTATGACAGTCCTCTGCACAAGACAGCTGCTGTCCTCATGAACTCTCACAGCTGTGACTGCCTTCAGAAGACCTGCCCCAAGTCAGGACAGAGCACACAGCAGCACAAATGGACAAGGGCTCCTAAGGCCCCATCTATAACTGAAAGCTACTGGCAGTTAGGCTACAAGGGACAGGGAAACAGTTTCCCGTGGTGGAATGCCCTGGCTCCAGTGGGTGTTTCTACACCCATGTGTATGAGGGAGCTCTAACTGGGCTCAGTGGATTATTAAGAAAGAGGGGGGGGAGGGGGAAGGGAGGGAGCTAGAGAGGGATAAGAGAAGGGAGAGAGAAGAAGGGAGAGAGAGAGAGAAGAGTACATGAAGCTAGGAGGATAAGCCAGGGTCATCTACTATGTACTACACATTTAAAATTATATTGAGTAATAAAATTTAAAATATTAATTTAATGCTATTTGAAATATGTAAAATAGGGATAATGCACAACTATCATATTGGAAACATCAGTAAAGTACTTTGTAGCTGTTTATGTAAAAAAATGATCATCAGGAGATGCCACTGAGTAGGGAGGTCTTCACAGTAACACAGCAGAATCACCTGACTAGAAGCTGAGGACATAAACTAAGTCCCGTACAGGAGGCACTGTTAAAATGTTAGCTCACCTTTTGTTCACAGACTGAAACATTTCTACATCTTGCACATTTTTAGCTTTTATATACATTGTTATGTTAGAGAAAAAATTACTATCTCTCCATTCACACACTCTCTTCAAATGGGCAATTATGAAACATATAAACCCTAAATATAAACTAACACACCTAAAAACAATATTAAAAGAAATAGTCAACTGGATAATAAGATGAGAAAGTTGTTTTTAGTTAACATCAAGTAGTGAATTTTTATATCACCCCAGCTTACTCAAATATATAACCTAATTTTAGCTTTCAATATCATCCTTAATTAGATAATAAAAATACACATCAGAATCAGTAATACCTTGCTGAGGCAGGAAGAATATAATTTTAGAGTCACCTGGCCTACACAATGAGACCTTGTCTCAGAAAACCAAGAGCTGAGAGTGTAGTTCAGTGGTAAAGGATTTGCCTAGGATAGCAATGCCTGGGGGATCCCCAGCCCTATAAAACTTCAATCCCTAAATACTTTGTATAAACTTAACTGACTACTGTTTATGTTTTCACTCTGTGTATAAAAGATAAAGACTTACTTTTACCCTCCTAATAGCATATGTGTGACCGAGAAGTTCAAATACAGGCTGTCGCACATTCCTTAAGTCCCAGCCCCTCAAGCTACAGTCAACCGCGCCTGTCACCACCAAATTCTGAAAACAATTCAGAAAAGAACAAGACAAAACTATGACATGTTTGTAATCTCTCACTAGAAACAATAACACATTTTTGTAATTAAATATATACCCAGGATCTATTTTTTAAAAATTGCATAATAAGCATAGAAAGGAACCAAAATAGTCATTTTATAGCAAAATCAAAAATATATAACTACAGAGGAAA
>JADRCC010576505.1:0-30007 GCA_019843855.1 Hylomyscus alleni
CAGCACTCTCTTGTAATCTTGACCTTTTCATAGTAGTGACTTGTTTTTCAGAGGACAAAAAGCTTTGGGTAGCAGACACAGGCTTCTTTTGAGATACCCCTCTGCAGTGTAGAAACTAACTCTGACACAGTCTTTTGGTCAAATAAGTCACAATGTTCAGCACAGTTTCAAAAGGAGGTGGCTAAACCTAGCCTTTCAAATAGCAAGATATAAAAATTTTGCATCTGTCTTTATAAAATGCTACTAGTGGTTCTGATAGAACCATCATGACAGTTAGAAGCAACAGTAGGGTAGACTCCACTGCAGTAGTCATAGAAAGAATATAGGGAAAGATGACTGAGAGGTTAAGCTATTGAGAAACTGCCACTGATGTGGCCGAGTAGGAACACCCATATTCTCATCTCTCCATTGTACTCTGCAATGCCACAGAGAACTAAGCAAGTGGATTTCACAAGCCCAGGTGGCACATGTATAAACTGGGAGATCAGGAGATACACTCTGAAAGGGTGCTGGGAAAGCTACCAGCACCTCTGGGCTTCTTTTCTGAGTCACCTGAAATGAGACACTGACTTCCTCTTGTCATTTTCTGTGCCTACCCAGAGGGAGGTCACACTAAGTCATTTTTTTGAAAACGGTAGAAGGAAGAGGATGAAAGTTCTTTGTTGCTTTGGTCATCATAAGCTATAGTTACTCATGGGACACAAGGAACATTGGCGGTGGGAGCGCTAAAGAGGATGCTACAGTAAAGCCCATACTACACATGAAAAGATGATTTCTAACAGAAGACATTTCCCATTGCTTTCCTTCTATTCTTATTTTCATTCTATTTTTTCTATCAATGTGGGTTTTTTGTCACCACAAATGTGTATGTCATCTCCTGCCACCTTTGTCCACTGATCTAGTTAAAGAAAAAAAGATAATCCAATGCTTTGTAGGTGACCTCTTTTCAGATGCTAATTCTCTTAAGGTCTCTTTTATAATCCTACAACCTAAGAAAAGATTGTATATTGTCTCCTCTTGACCTTCATTATTTCATATGAATTTCTGATACTATCAACATTGCACAAAATTAAATATACATAAGAACCTATTTACAGACAGGCTTTCAATGACACACTTAAACATTTCATTATTACTAATGTTTCATTTTGCTAATATAATACACAATCTCCTTAATTTTTAAGTATGAACATATACCCTACAACT
This sequence comes from Hylomyscus alleni, assembly GCA_019843855.1. Lineage (NCBI taxonomy): Eukaryota > Metazoa > Chordata > Mammalia > Rodentia > Muridae > Hylomyscus > Hylomyscus alleni. The sequence goes on from JADRCC010576505.1 coordinate 1,207, forward strand.
ATACCATCCATTGAAATATATGCAAACATATACATACATAGAATCCTTCTTCCTTAAAAATATTTTGAAAATTATTCAATAATTCTATGCAAAACAGACATACTTCCCAGAACACAGAAATTCTCTTAGTTTGAAATGCTTATTTTCTAAGCCTGGATTAAATCAATAATGCCAGACAACACAAATCCATTCAAATAAAGTCCATCATATATTTTCAGACTCCCAACATTGCAAGATAGAAATATCAAAACATTTTGAAAAAATCAAAAGAACATGCTGCGATATACTGGCTCAGTGGGTAGGTATACTTGCTCAGCAAGCACAAGGACCAGAGTTCATATCTCCCGCATGCATGTAAAGCTGGGAAGAGCTGCTCATGCCTGTAAGAAGTAGATCTGGAGAACCTGATAAATTGCCACATTAGTCCAAGAGGCAAGGTTCTGGTTTGGTTAAAGACCCTCTCTCAGATCACTAAAGCTGAGAGTGATCGAGAAAGAAACCTGACATCCTGTTCTGGCTTCCAGTTGCACATGCACTGACTGACACACATACTCACACACACTCAGGTTCATGCTCCATTTTCACATATATTACAAACTCAGAAAATGGGGAAGAAAATATACATACTAGCACATTCCTTGGGATTCCTCTTAATCCCAAGGATTCCTCATATTAAATAAATACTAAGAACACTAAACTTGATTACACTCCTATACACACACACACACACATTCTCTCTCTCTCCTTCTCTCTCTCTCTCACACACATCTATATGCATATATACACAAATGCATACATGCATATACATACTTCAGACACAGTACCTGTCATCCTAAGTTGTTATATAATATAATCAAATATTTCACTATAAGCACAAAATGAATAAAAGCATCTACATATAATATTGCACACAAATCCATTATAGACCTGAACAGAGATCGATTCTCTTACTACCACCTGCTCTGTTTCTTCTCATATCCAGATTGTACTCAGATAACTATAAATTCGGAAATCCCCTAAATCACATGAGTCTTCTCTTTTTAAACTTAAACCTTTTTTGTGTGAATAACTCTCCCAACAAAATTTCCCCAACTTGCCTCTTGGCCCAAACTCACCACTTTGGCCACAACCATAGATACTCTAGAAATAATTCTACTGTCTTTAATTGGACCCAATTTGTACATACACATTATTCCAGAAATCTCCTCAGACCAAGCAATAACCCTTGAGAGAGAACAACTGCTAACTGTGAGAGTACAGGGACCATACAAGGGAGAAAGAAACCCAGAACCGTGACCTCAGCTCTAGTCTGAGCTCTCAGATTTGCAGGAGAGGAGTATCGTGGCAGTGCCATCACTCTCCAGTGATGATTTGCTAGCTGTCAACTCGGAGGTTTGGCTTGTCAAGTTCTTTTATAAAGTTTTCGAAGCTGTAATTTAATGTACGTGAATGATTAGGAATAGAAATTACATGCAAGTTAGAACCATTACGTTGAATAAATAGAGTCACTGAACACTTCTACTTAAATGCCATAGGAAAAGGTATGGAAAATTTCAAGAAAATAGCATAGTCAAGCCCCAGCTTTGCTTAGATTTAAAGGAATCATAGCTATCTTTTGCCAGCTGTTGTGGTGAGTACAGGAAAATAGACTCACCCACCAAGTTTTTCCACTAAAGAATTTCAACCTGCTTCTTTTACACAGCTTCTAATTTCAAATTGGTTTACAAACATCTCAAATTCCAAGAAGCACAGAGTAAACTGAAAAGCTGCTATCCACATCATCCAGGGGTTTTGGCACTGGGCCTCTGCTTCCAATAGGGTAGGAAGGACTGAGCAATCACAAGCCTCCCTGAGGATAGGCAGTATTGCATGGCATTGATACTTAATTTCATTACTTTTACTCATTCAGCCTTTGGTACTTCAGCTCGTTGGGTTCCAGCCGTGAATAATTGGTAGAGCTCCCACTGATTCCTGATTAGCTGCTTTTGATTAGGGCCTAATGACTTCATTCGGCCCCTAATCTGGGGGGACGAGTTTCAGAACTGCCAGCTAACTACTCAAACTCAATTGCATTTTTTCCAAGCCCCGAAGACATCACGCAAACTGCCCACATGCAACATACCCACCTCCTGCTCCCTTTCCTCTTCCTTATTGCCTCCGGACTACCCTGCACAGAAGCAAGACAAACAGGAAGCCTGTGACCTAGCTTCTGGCTGCTAGAGCAGATGTCACATGAAAGAGGCCTGGAAGCCAAATAGCCTTGCTCCTAGGAGGAAAGAAGCCCTGAAGAACTAGATCAAGCATGGCACCCAAAGGAAAAACTTGGTGGGTGAAAATATCCCTGGGTTCTTCCACACTCACAGTTTGGATTGTTTGGAAAGTAAAACCATCCCTGCGTTGTGCTGTTGCTTTGGTCTCTGCCTACTAAGCGTTCAACCTGGGACTCACAGCAAAGGTCAGAAACCAATGTCTTCCCAGAATTCCAGCTAGTCATTCCTAATGAGAGTCTCCGACACTGCCTCTATAGCCCCAGATGACAATCATATACAAAGAAGCCAGACAGTCTGAGATACACAAACGTTGCCTCAGAATTCCAGTTAGAATGCACACTTCATACACAGATTCTCAGGCTTTAGAGTTCTATTTAAGAAGAACTTTGTTTAGTTCAACATTTCTCGCTGTAAAATAAGCAGTTTAACTAGCATTTGGTTAATATTTACTGTGCATGAAATGCTGTTAGAATCCAAAGAAACACAGATGATTAAGACTTCATCCTTTAAGTTGAGAAAACTCTATTCAAATTCTTTGGAGGCAAATTCTTTGACTAATGGTCATCAGTCTACAGAAATTGTCTAGAATATGCTATGTTAAAGTACAATCACACACACATATATGTATATGTGTGTTTATGTGGATGTATGTTTGTGTATATAAATCATATGTGCAATTAGCTAAACAGTGGGTATATGTTTGGATGTATGTGTAGATAGGTAGATAGATCATCAGACATAAAAACATGCATATTTATACATATATGTATGTATATATAAATGTGTGTGTGAATAAAAATAGTCTCTATTCCCTCAGCACTCATTGTGCTCCCTGCAAGTCAACTGCTTTTAAGAGTCACTATATTGCTACTTAAACAATATTTTATATTCATGTCTACCTATTGTTAAATTAGGAAAGCAAAATAATAGAATCAAAATGTTATTTTTTCCTGCCCAAGAGATGGCACCAACAGTGCTCATCATGGATTCATGAAGTATCAAGAGCCTAGAGTAGCACCTTGCAAACCAGAGAAGGTCTAGAAAGATGTACTTTGGACATAGAGTGATAGCAGACAGATAGCTCACAAAACTTCAGAAAAGTTCCTATGACTAAGACAATTATCCACACAGGCTATACTAGCATTGCCAATTCCAAATTCTTGGATTGATGCCCATCGATTTCACTCCGAGGTTAAACTGGATGTCTGCCAGGGCGTCAGTACTGTCTGTAACCCTTGCCTGACTTCCACTAGTGTTTGTCAGATGCCAGACCTTAGACAGGGTCTCCTTATACTAGTGACTTGCATTTATGCTTTTTACAATCTACAGTTCTCAGCCATTGTTGGCATGGCTGTTATGTGTTCAGAAAGAAGGAACATAGTGGTGTGGGAAAGAATAAACATTAAGGGCAAGTAGTTCTCATTACCATCACAGCTTTAAAACATTGAGCAAACTAATTTTTTTATAAAATCTACTTTCTATCAATAAAAAGAATAATCTTGGAGCTAAAGATATGGTTGGTTTAGTGATTAAGAGTACTGGTTGGTCTTCCTGAGGATCCATGCTCAACTCTAGCCCCATATGGTAGCTGACAACTGTCTCTTACTCCAAGCCCAGGGGATCCAGCACCATCTACTCACATTTGTGGGTACTATCTGTATGTTGTACATGGATATGCATGCAGACAGAGCACTAACACACATTAAAATTAAACTAAAGGTTAAAATTTAAGAAAAATTTTAATCTCTTTCTCAAATTTTTTTGAGAATTACAAGCATAAGGAACTTACAAGTTTTCTGACACTTGGTAGGTGCCTTATAAATGGTAAATATTATTACCTCCTATTTATTTACAGCTAGTTCACATAACATAGTATGTTTCCTTGCTAGCTGCCAGCATATCATTTCAGGGATATTGGTATGTATAACGTGAAACACTGTGCCTGGAAACATAGCAAATGTTTAATAAACAGCCACTAATGGGAGAATAAACAAATGGCAGCTTCTAATTGGTAGCTCAATTAACTGAAATGATAACTCTTGATTTGGGTCTTAGAGAAGTGTAGGAGGCAATTTGAGACAGTTTATAAGCCAAGGCAAGTTTACCTAGAGAGCTAACATACTTTAAACATCTCAGAAACATCAAGAATTTTGCAATAGAAGATTGATACATATGCATAATTGATGAGAGGCAGCATACTACAAGACAACATTATTAATATGTTTGATAACTAGTATTCAGAAGAAGCATGCACAAAATGACATAGTAACAAACATAACTTAGGAATATCAATTGGGAAAGTCATAAAACATGGATTTATTTTGTACCATCTCTTACAGACACATGAGGAAGACCTAGAGGTTTAGCTTAACAAGTAGAATCCATGTTTCTCCAGTAGTGAGCAAAGAATTTGGAGCTACAACTGTTCAGTGAAGACACCTGCAATCTTTGTATTTAATATGTAACAGCCTAGTTTCAATGTCTTTATCTCCTGATCCCTGCACAAGATGAGAAAGTTTAAGGAGCAGTACATTGATAAAACATCACCAGTTTCAAATTCTTGAGTTTTCCAGATTAAAATTTCTCTTTCAGTAAATGAAACTTTGGGAGGGGGATTCAAATAAGTATGATTCCTGAGAGTATTGTTAATGTACTCTTAGGTAGACAGCTACTATGCTATGGTATTGTGTGCCTGTGTGCTAGTGTGTATGCGTGTGTGTGTGTGTTTGTGTGTGTGTGTGTGTGTGTGTGTGTATGTTTGTGTGTGTTATTTGTAGATAGGTATGGAAGGAGCATTAAATACTTAAGGTTCAAAGAAGACATCTGGCCTGCCAGCAAATTTGACTTGTGCCAAATTTCTCTGGTTCTACTATTTTATCGTGACTCATGTCTTCCTCACTATGTTATTTATGATGAGAACTGCCAGGAATTGAGAAGTTGCCAAATGTTAGAAACTATGCTAAGCATTTTGCATACATTATCTAATTCAGTCTCCAAAACTATCCCAAGAGGAACCTATTAGCACTACCATATTAAAGAAACCTTAAATAAGAAGAGGCCAATTAACTTGCCCAGTGTCACACTGCAAATTGATGACACACTACAGTTATGGAGAATGTCTCTGTGACCCAAAGCATAGGTCCTAATTTTTCACTATAATTTCTTTTGTGTTGAGGCCTTCTTCGAGCTACTCTGAGGTTGTAGAGATCATTCCCTCAACTATGAAAACAAGAGACCACAGTGAGGAATCATGTCTCTCTGTATCCGACTTTGAATCCCTGAAATGTTAACACAGCACCAGAATACCTCCAGCATTTTTTAAAATCTAAGAATATACTCATTCTATTTTTAGATGAGCAAGATGGCTCAGCAGGGAAAGTACTTGCTACACAAAACTAATGACCTGAGTTCAATCCCAGGAGCATGTAAAGACGGTAGGAGAGAAGCAACCCGGACCTCCATATCCACTCTGTGGCATAGACCCTGCCACCAAGTCATGCATATAAACAAAAATAAATAAAATGAAAAAATATGTGCACAGTTATACATAACACAGAAGATCCAAAGCAAAGTTTTAAAAAATGCCAGAATCAAGAAATATAGAGTCTAGATATAAAATTAGTTTATCCAAACAGCTAAATCAGCTTTGGGCATTCTGTCAAATGAACAGGAAAAGAAAATCAGTTGCTTGTTCAACAGAACTTATAAAAAAATAATATCTAAACTCCACAGAGAAATCTAAAGCATATAATCCCATCAAAGATGACAGTGTAGTTAATGGGCAAACTTAAAAAATTGGCCATGTGCCAGTCACAGAGCTTGGGGCAATGAAATAACAGAGAAATAAACAGTGCTTGTTTTCTGTTAGAAAGGCAATGTTTTTTTATTTCTATGTATAAACATTTCAACCACACCCTAATGTTGGAGAAACATGGCAGCAGGGAAGCTAGAGCAGGAATCGAGGAGACCACATTCACAATGAGAAACACCAAGCAGAGAGAAAACTGGAAGTAGGGTGAGGCTAGGAACTCTCAAAGCCCACAGTCAGTGTTGTATTTCCTCCAATAAGGCTGTGCTTCTTCCTTACCTCCCCCAAACAATGGCACCAACTGGAGATGAAATGGTCAAATGAAAGAGGCCAAAGGGAACATTTCCATTAAAACAACCACAGGTAATAACCGAGTCCCAAATGAAGAAGAGGAAGTGGAAGAGCCAAAATCCTTAGGTGACAGGAGGCAAGCATTCTTCATATGACCAGATTTGTGAAGAGAACAGGAGAAGTAATAATAAAACAACAACAACAACAACAACAATAATAATAATAATAATAATAGTAAGAAGAAGGAAGGAGGAGAAAAAGGAGGAGGAGGAGGTAGAAAAGGAGGAAGAGGAAAATGAAGAGGGAGAGGAAGAAGGAGGAGAAGGAGAAAAGTAGGCTAGGACTTGGAGTAAGTAGGGACTGGAATGAGTGGATAAATAAAGTTGTAAAGTCATAGAAGGGCAGGATTTTAAAAACCACACAAAAAGGAGTTGGTTTTTTTTTTTTTTTTTTTTTTTTTTGGTGAGGAAGATTAGTGGTTCTAAGAGATAAAGAGGGAAATGTTAATTAGGGTCAGGAGGCTAAGTGCCTTAAGTTCTTTGCTAAAGGATTTGACTTTATCCCACTTGCACCTTATGGCCATACTGTCTTGACCACACGACCAGATTGGTGCTGATTTGATTTTGTTCAGCTGAATGAGAACCAGGAGGCATGCATGCCTTCCTGGAGAGCTCAGCAGTACCTCACTTACAGAAACTGTCCTTAAAAGTGGCCAAAAAAAAACCCGGGCTACAGTCTGTTGAAAAAGCCATCCTCACCACTTAAGCTGCTTACCTCTTACTGGGCACCCTTCCTCTGTCCTCAGCTCACCCATTCATCAACACTTACAGAAGACTGTGAGGAAATACTACCCAAGGAAGTTTGAGTATCATGTGGTTTACTTCTGAGTGCTAGATTTTTCTGTGTATTTGAAACTATACTATTCAAAAAGAAAAAAAAAAGGCCTTTTTCTCATTGCCTGACTTAGAGAAAAAGTTTTGGAAGCTAGAAAGATTGAGAAATGAAATTAAAAAAATTACTAATCATTCCTTCTAAAATATTTTGGCAAGCTAATAAAATTTCACTGAAGTCATTTATAAAGAACTTGATGTCAAAATTCCATCTTTTCCATTCCTGTAGAGATATGTACTCACAGCTAGGCAACAGGTACTTTGTTTGTTAATAGAATCACTTGCCTAATATTTGATAGGCTCTGGGATCATTGTGCAAGGTCTATAAAAAACAAATACAAATAAAAGCAATGCTTAGTACAGTGGGTCGATATTGCAACATTGGAGTCAGGAACACTGTCACTTTCCTTATGTACTTGAAACTTATTTCTCTCTGTAAAAAATCAGTGATTAGTATAAAATGGGGTAATACACTGAAAACCTCTTCCTTTTCCTGGAAACAGCCACTCAGGTTGAAAGAAGAGATACTGCACACACGAAGGGAATTTTTTTCTTTAATGATCTCCTTTTATTTCCAAACACAAATGAAAAGATAAGGTTCATATTGCATGGGTAGTTGACCTTCTCGTTCACGACAGGAAGCAGAGCCTTTCCTCTCACTGAAAACACGGGGGGAAATTGAAAAACAGAGCATCTCAGAAAAGCCCACTTTGCCTGACCTCAGTGTGGAAGTGATAGCTAAACCGAGGATTGTTCCTGCTCCGGAAGATTTCTCTGGTAGGCACATTTGGCTCTGCCTTGGTCAATTTTCAGATTAGTGGGCTAGAGAAGACAGTCTCTATAGTTTCTTTTCCAGTTACATCTGGAAAAGATTTTGCTGTTCATCTCTCAGTTCTGTCTGAAGATCTTAGAGGGCATTCATGCTTTAGGAATGCATAGTGTGCAGGTGAGTCTATGAGAACAATAAGCCTGAAAGGAAAGGACTGTGGTCTTTTGAAGGGCTGGGAGCACATTCTTTCTTTGTGTATCCCATCCTGCCTCAGAAAGAGGGAAAGCTGATAAATTCCTGATGGAAATGGAGGACAAAATGTTTGGGGAACATTGAGATTCTGGTATCGAGAAGAATCCAAGAATCTCCTTACCTAGGCTTCCTTAATTTCAGATCTCTAAACTGTACCCTACTTTGTGCATCAAAATTAATATGTGTGACTGATAAACGTGCCAGATATTACCGTTGAGCATGTTGGCATATTTGGCTAAGACTTTAATTCTGTTGTAACATGGTCCTCTTTTATGTCGTTGACAGTCTTTATGTCTTGATATCTTTAGTTTCTATGGAGAAAGGATTCTCCTGAATCCCTGCCAGGCTACATAGGAAGGGATGGCTATGTTCAAAAAGAGGAAATGGATTAGCATCATAATCAGTTTTATCTAGAAAGACTTCTTATCTAGTTTGGGTATTGAATTTTCTAAGAGGAAGTCTCCTGAACAGAACAGAGCTTCTTCAAGAAAAGTAAATAAAAAGATAATACCTTTTAAATTACCATAGAAATCAATAGCAATAAAGGGGGAGTTTAGAACAAGCCTCTCTTGGCTATCCAGTATCTCTGTGAACTTAAATCAAACACAAGTATGCTCCAAACAGAAAGACTTAAAGAAGGATAAAGAAAGAAGATTGTTTGTTTGAATAGGTGAATGATGAGTTCCAGTCTCCCATTAAACAGGGGATGAAGAAATATTGAGGTGAGATATTACTGAACTAGATAAGGATGCTGAATTCATCTATACTTTCACATGTTTTTATATCCTTTCCCAAATGTTTCTATTGCTGCCCTATAGATACCTATTAAACATTTCCCTTTATATGATAATTAAGTGGCAGAAGTCCAAACCACCAACATTTTTATTTTGCACATTGCATGCTTCCTCAGTGAAGTTCCATTTTCTAGATTTTATTTGTTTTGTTTTTGTTTTTGTTTTTTGTTTTTTTCGAGACAAGTTTCTCTGTGTAGCCCTGGCTGTCGTGGAACTCACTCTGTAGATCAGGCTGGCCTCGAACTCAGAAATCCGCCTGCCTCTGCCTTCCAAGTGCTGGGATTAAAGACATGTTTCACCACTACCTGACTCAACAAGTATGAGATTGTCCAGAACAGAAATCTGCCTGCCTCTTGTTTCCTAGTGCTGGGATTAAAGGCATGTGCCCCCACTGCCTGGCCATTTTCCAGATTTTTATCTCATGAGTATATTCAGGTGTCTCACTCAAGGCACATCACTTGTTAGAGATGTTATCTAGTTGGGCCAAACCTACTATTATTCCCTTTAGAAATGAGTAGCTGTAATGGAAATAATAATGGTACCACTGCACAAGATCATGCCAGAACTTATGCACTAACACATATTCTATCTATTCCCATGATGAATGTGAAGGACAAATGTCTCCTTTGGGGTGGTGGTGGTGGTGCACACACACACACACACACACACACACACACACACACACAGAGAGAGAGAGAGAGAGAGAGAGAGTCAGCATTCATATGGGATAATCTTGAATACTATTCCTTGAGAACCACCCATTTTATTTTCTGTCTCTTTGATTAGTTGGTTGGTTTGGTTTTTTGAGACAGGGTTTCTCTGTGTAGCTGTGATAGAACTCACAGATATTCACCTACATCCTTTCTCTTGAGTTTAGGGATTAAAGATATGAGTAACTACTACCTAACTTACCATTTTTATTTTTTTAAACAGTGCCTCTCATTATCCCGGAGCTTAATGAGTAGCCTAAGTTGGCTGGCCAGAGAGCAAGAGTGATCCGTCTGTCTCTTAATTTCCCAATGGTGGGATTATCAGATTCCCACTATGCCTGGCAAGTTTATACAGGCTTTGGGAACCTAATTTCTGTCTTCCTGAGTATGTCATAAGCCCTTTACAAATAGGAATTATCTCCTAAACCCAGTACTTCTCCTTTATTTATTATTTTTTAAACAGGGCTCTCAAAAAATTATTGATCTTGCCCAAACCTACCGCATTGATAAGGAACATTGTTGAGACTGAAACTCAAGTCTTTCTTTTACTCCCTGACCTAAGGTATTCTCCACTACCTAGATCTGACATGGCCAGTATAGTCTTAGACAGTTACACAATTCCTGTTTATTCCTGTTCTATGCCTCAGAGTTTGGGCAGATTTTATTAGGCCATTGCTATAGGGCTCTCCAGCCTTAATATTTCCACTTATTCAAATAGTCTCCATTGGTCTAATCAAAAAGTAATAATGGAGGAAATAAATAGGCGAATTAAAAAAATACGTGGGTAAATGTGTGAGGAAGAAATTATGGCAATGAGCAAGTGGAGGTGGTGACGTGAGTGAGTTCAGGTGGTACAACTGATAAGACTGAAATCCAGCCACATCAGTGAGCGTCCAGTTGAGAATATGGTCTACAACAGACTGGAGAGAACTAAACAGGTGTGAATGGTTCTAGAAGAAAAGGGGGACCATCTCATAGAAATATTTGAATGCTGAAGACACAGGTCTATGCATTACAGTATTGGATGAAGAGTGAAGAAATTTCAGCTGGGCTGCAGCTCACATATCTGATAGATAAATCATACACAGTAAAAATTTCCCCTTGCATCCTGCTAGGGGCATTTGGCACAGGTCTAGCTACAGGCTTTGTTCCAACCAGTGTTGTCAGGAATAGGATGCAGGTGATGGAAGAACCATGGGTCCCAGGAAGATCAAGGCACATGCTTTTATGACTCAATTAAAGTTCTGCTTGTAAGGCTTACAAACACATTTTAACCTTTCTCTGCTGGGCTGGGCTAGACACAAAGACAGGCACTGGGTCTTTTGAAACACGGCTCCCTTGAGCTTCTCATAATTAACAGTTCTCTCCTGCTCTACAGGGAAGGGTTTTTGGTACACACCATGGCATGCATTAGAGAATGGAAGCTGTAGTAGCCAGCATGAACTGGCTGCTGAAGACTGCCTGTCACAGCCTGATAAGACTTCAAGACACAAATGCTTGAGGAAAGGAATTAAGAGATAATGTTCAAACCAAAGAGAGAAGTGAAAAGTAGGAGGGGAGGGTGGCAATTTACATTATGTGTTGTAGTGGAAAGAATGACCACCTAAAGTAAGAGAACCTACATCTTGCTATGTTCTGAATATGTCACCATCTGTGCTGCCCTTTGACTCTGTGAAAGGTCTCCAAACTGACTCTTTGGTGAGAATCAGAAAATAAGATATCTCTGAAAGACTGCTACAAAGACTCTATACTCCCTTTTCTGGAAAATTTTATTACAATATACTTTCCCAGGCTCATAATGACGCCCTGATAATCTTTCCAAGGAAGCTTGAGTTCATCACCTTCCAGCCAGGCCAGCAGAACACTTGTTGTATTAGTCAGGGTTCTCTAGAGTCACAGAACTTATGAGATATCCCTCTATATTGAGGGAATTTATTGTGATGACTTACAGTCTGTAGTCGAACTACTCCAACAACGGTCAGCTGTGACTGGGAAGTCCAAGAATCTAGTAGTTTCTCAGTCCCATGAGGCAGGCTGTTTCAGCTGGTGTTCTGTAGAAGTAGGTTTCAAAAGATGTGCTGGCAAGTAAATGCAAGCAGGCAAAGAAGAATGAGTCTTCCTTCTTCCAATGTCCTTATGTAGACCTCCAGCAGAAGGTGTGATCCAAATTAAAGGTGTGTACTACCACTCTTGGATCTGGGACTTGCTTTGTCTCAGACTGACTTTGAACTCAGAGATCTCCTTGCCTCAGTCTCCTGGGATTAAAGGTGTCTACCTTCCCTGTGCCCAAGCTTTTCATGGCCACTATGCATAAAGATTTGCATGCCAAGATCCAGGTCAGAAGCTTGTGTTTTCCAGCCACAAGATCTGGATCGAAGGTGACCCTTTCAATTGTGGATTGTAGTTCATTCCAGATCTAGTAAAGTTTATAACCAGGAATAGTCATTATACTTGTATTTACTTTCCACCTCAGCATGGGTTATTGAATGGCTTTGGATGCTCCATAGGTGAAACTGTGACATTTGAAGTCCAGAGACTTCCACAGGTTTCCACAGAACCAGTTAGACTTAAGAAATACAGATAAAAATACTTGGTTGGTTTTGCTGAAAAGATGGAGGACGGGCAGGCAACATAGAAAGGAGTAAATGGAGGAGAATATTGGAGGTCAGCTTGCTGTTGGAATAGTACTATTCAGGCTCCCTGTGTTGAACATGGCATGATTCCTAGGTCAAGGTATTATACGGCCCACTTAAAATTGACAAAGGAAGTAATGTAATGCTGTGTTCTTACTACATGACAATTGGAGCTATAGAAGTTCAAAACCATCCTCAGATCCATTGTAAATGCAAGAACAGCTTGGGTTACAAGAGACACTGTCTTAGAAAAATAAAATAAAATTAAGTTAAAACTATAATTAACAACAATAAAATTGTGAGTGTAAAGAAAACATTTTGGGAGAACAATGGAGACATTCTTGGCCTCCACAGGTTTGGATGTACATTTGGCCCCAAAGACAAATTTGTAGAGCTTTCCTTTTTTTTTGTAATTTTTGAGACAGGGTTTCTCTGTGTAGCCCTGGCTGTCCTGGAACTCACTCTGTAGACCAGGCTGGCCTCGAACTCAGAAATCCACCTGCCTCTGCCTCCCAAGTGCTGGGATTAAAGGGATGCGCCACCACTGCCTGATTGTAGAGCTTTTCAATGTCAGTTATATCTCAGTGAACTAAGGGGTGTGCACACACTAGAAGCAGTACAAATGCCAGGACTGGCCTTCTAGTGCTACATGCATAGTGAGGGGGTAAATGAGAGACTGCCAAATTCTTAACACCTTCTTAGCTTGTTAACTGATTTGTAGAATCTTCAAGAAAATAGCCTAGGTTACAGAATCCATTTAGTCCCCCAGTGAATTGTGCAACCGCCTTCCCAGGGCCTTTGGAGAACTGCCTGCTCATTCAATCAGGAGTCAAGAGATGGGCTGAAGGGAGCCGGCTGCTTGGTCTGCAGAGCAGCAACTCCTCCCTCCTAATAGAAATCAGATTCCCAACCTCAAAGAGAGTTTGAATCATTTCGTTTAGTGTTCTCTGTATTTGAGTGTTCATTCCCTGCCATATCTGATCCCTAAGTAACACGGAGTCACAGACTTTGAGGAAGAGGGAAAACAAAGAAAAAAAGAAAAGAAAAAAGTATATCCCAAAGAAAAGCGTTCAATGCCTTTACATCAAACAGTTCATTCATCCTGATGGCCTGGCGAACTCCGGGAGTCCAGCGCCTGTGGTAAATAAGGCCGACAGCCAACGCACCTGCCAGACTGTCCCCATCTTTTATTGTCTCCTGAGCGAATGCTGGCGCTAGGGAGGAGGCATGTGAGCACAACAGCTGCCTGTGCAAAGCTGAGCTACATCCTTCCGAAGAGTCAGGGAGCCACCCCTTCAAAGTTCGGGTTTGAAAGCTTTCAGCAACTTGAAAGGCAGCTCAGAAGTGTTTGCAGGCACAAGGCTGCCCAGTGGGCCCTGGCAAAGCTGAGTCCTTGCTTAGAATACAGTATGTAGCCTGCAGAGGGACCTGGACCTGGCGTCCCAGGAACCACCCACTCAGTGCAGACACCATGCATGGTGTCCACAGGCATCCGGGAAGTCTTCAAAGTTTTCCATCTGAAGGCCTTGTGCTTGTCTGATTCATGAAAGGGGTAAAAAAAAAAAACACAGCGAAGTCAGGGGACGTTGAGGGAAGAAGAAAGAAAGGAAGGAAAAGAACTCTAAAATCTTTCAAAGGCAAAATGAAGCTCAAACTTCAGAATGGAGTGTTTCTCTCCCTCCATGCCTGTCTCTGTGCATTCTAACTACAGTCTGACCACAGAAAGTGCTAATTTCAAGAAAGATAGGTATCTAGAGCTTACAAGGAATTGAGGTAAACAAAACCAGGGAACTAGGCTAGTGACAGAAAAGAACTGTGGAGGCTTCGAGAGGAAACCACATTTCTTCCTTAGGAGTCCTGAAAGTTGAGAAGTATGATTCTTATTCATCCCCAAGAAGGGCCTCTAGACAGAGCTCCCCCCCCCCAGTTCCACCAAGGAATGCATCATATAGATTATATTTGATGTTACAGATGAGAAAACCAACTGCCAAAGAGGTTAGGCAACATACTCAGGCCAACACAGCCTCTATTGCTGTACACTAGCTTTAAAGAACATCTGTGTGTTTTAAGACCTGCCATTTGTCTGCATAATCCTTAAGTAGATAGACAGGTGAAATGAACAAAGGAAAAGAGGGCAGTTAACCAAGTCAGGTTTTAATCTAGGACTGTAACAAATGTCTGCAGACCACTGTGCAGATACCATTTCTCCTTTAAATAAACAATGTCATTACATATTTATCCACAGAACACAGGAACGATATTAATCAAATGGAGAGATATGCAAAGCCCTTTAGAAAATGTTCTAAAAAATAAGGGGAGGAGGGTCCCATGATCCTGGGAATCCATAGTGTAATCGAGAAGCAGTGTAAAACATCATCTGTGTGGCAGAGACAGAAAGGAGATGGAAGAGTAGAAGGAAGGCAGTACTTGTAGACCAGCTAAAGCTGGTGGGCAGGTACGAAATGATATGCAGATGATGCCCAGTGTTTACCAAGGAGCAAGGACTAGTGACCAACGCTGCAGGTTCATAGTCTGCTGCTATCTTTTTCTTGCTGTGCAATGCTTTGCAGATCAGTTAACTACTGAGCTTATTGGAACAACATTCAACAACAAAGGTAGTTAGAGAGATGACTCACCAATTAATAGCAACTTCTTCTCTTTACTAGAGGAACAGAATTCAAGTCACATTAGGGGCCTCACTGTTCCCTGTAGCTCTAGATCTATCAGAAACAAAGTTTCTGAACTCTGTGATCACTTGCACACACATGCACAAACACACACACAATACATCTTTAACAATATTGAGCAAATAAAAATAAAGAATAATGTATAGAACATTACATAGCACATTTTTGAGTGATGAATAAATATCTTGGTTGTTTATATTCTCATTGTGGTTATTTGGCATTTGTCACTCAGTCCTCTTGAGGGTCACCATCAATTAAAAGTTCTGTGACTGTAGAGAATTGGAGTGTTGCAAATGGACAGCCAAGCCAAAATTGTCTTCTGTGGTCTTGAGTCACATTAATAGCCATTTATCATCCATCCTGCTATCTGCCCTAGCATATTTGTGACTATCAGAACTTTTGGAATTTAGTAAGATATATTAGCAGACCACTAGTGTCTAGCAACTCAGAAACTGATAATGTCATCAGATTGCAGTGAGAGTATATCAAAGGTTTTGGTGATCTGTAAACTACCTACTCACCATTGACCCTAACAACGTATTTGGTAGATAAATAAATTTGTGACTATGTTCTGTTCCTACAAAAGTTCATATAAAATACCTTCACAGTGAGACATGTTATTCTGGGTCACCTAATTCCTGTTCCTTAGCCATGGAAATTCATATCAGGCTTAGTATAAACTATCATGTATAATCTTTGAAGCAAGAGCTGTGATCTTAACTGATAAAAATTTATAAACTTGGACAAAATTTTTCCTCTTTCTATCACTGCCTCTTTATTGTCTGTCATGTGAAAATCTGGAAGCAAGCAAAAGGTCTCAGTCAAGCAAAGACACTACCAAAAGAAAATGACTATCAGAGGTTGGCTATTTTAACAAACCTCTCTTCCAGTACAAAACTCAGAATTTCCTGAACATCTGCTGATGTAAAAGTTTCCCTGCATTTAAGGAGTCTCCTCTTCCATAATATCATAGATCTACCTATCAGGTTTTTGTTGTTGCTGTTTTTGTTGCCCTCCTCCTCCTCCTTCTTCATTATTTTATTGAAAATAGACTTTGTTCTCAAATAATACTTCCTGATTACAGTTGTGCTCCCTCTATTTGTCCTAGTTCCTCCCCACCTCCACTACATTCCCTTTCTGTCTCTCATTAGAAAATAGTCTTCTGAAGTACAATGCTAGGCTAGGCTAGGCTAGGCAAGGCTAGGCTAAGCTATGTGAAAACAGACACATCAGAACTGTACAAATCAAAGAGGCCAATAGAAAGAACAAGGAACAGAGACCCACTCCAGATAATTATTCTTATATGAAAATGTGAATATTACCCATATGTTTTCTGTCAGTTAACAAACAGGTAATAAGTTTACTCTTCTTCATTTTGATTTTTAAAAGTTATACTCTTTCCCCTCATCTGAAATGGAACATGTTTATTTTAATACATCTTCTGTAGAGAACACCATAGCCACTTTCTTCGATAAGGGATGGAGCAAGCTAGCATCCTTTTTTCAAATAAAGATGCTAGACAGAGACAGATGTGTGGACCTAAACAGAGACTGATACATGAACTCCCATTTGGGTATCCACTTCATAAATGCCATCTTGGACATTCCCATCCACCTTGGGAAGGGAAAATTCAGTGCCAGCAATAACATTGTTAGTTCATCTGCATTTCTGTTGTGGACAGGAAAAGCAGGTAATTAATTGTTTCTCTTCTGTATTAGGCAGCCGGCTCTCTTTAGAAAAGTTGAGCATTCCTCATCTAGCCATGGTTTCTGCAATTAAAGCTATCCACAGCCAGGAGTTTGATTAATAGCTAGGAGGTTTCTCCTTTGCTGACAAATGAGAAAAGGAGAAATCAGATAGGGTGAAGCTGAATGCATTTGCTTAGCGCAGGGCCAGTTAATGTTCTTTCCAAAGAAAGAACGGCAGTAATTTCCTAGGGACTGAAGAGAGAGAGAGAAATCTCATCAAAGTGTGCAAAGTAATGGATCCAGAAAACAGATGTGCATGCTCCTTGGGAGCAGTGTGGGAGGGGTAGTAAGGGCTAATCTCTAAATCTGAACGCATCCATTCACATAGCTCCAACAGAAAAATTAATGCCCAGAAAGGTCACCTGCTTTCTCCAAGGTAATACGACCATCCCAAAATTCAAGGGCAGGGGAGACCAAATTCTTTTTTCCACAGAGTCTCAGAGTAACATTGTTAAGGATATGCTCTGTCCAAGTATTTAAAAGAAAGGAACTTGAGCTCTGAATGGAGAATCCTAGACCCCACTCAGCTCTCTCTCCAAAGTCACAGCTGCATGTGGAGGAAGATGTATTTAGTGACCTAGAAGAAGCTCTGTAAGAGGTAAATTGGCCACTTTCTCCATTTTGTTCATAGTTATCATTATTCTCCCTGCAACTGTCCTGTGTAATTAATATATTTTGCCTCCTTGGAGATTAAGACAGCAATTCTTCCCCTAGAGCCCTAGGGTGTTCTTCTCCCATGACTAAGCCCCATAAGTTCCCAGAACTCCTCCCCAAAGATCCCGGGGGAGTTATGAGACAAGTGAAGCATAGGAGGGTTGAAAATAGCAGGTAATTGTAGGACATTTGTGGTCCATGAGGGTAAACTGTCAGAACTAAGGCAAGCCAATTGGGTATGAATATGTGACTTTGTTCAAAATAAACACCAAGTCAGAAACTAGAAGCAAGAGGAGCAAGGAAAGACCTTGGAACTACGATGATATAAGCTCCTTACAAAAGGATTTTTGTGTTTCTGGATTAATACATTAATTACTATAGGGAGATTCTTAGAAGATGAGAATTTTGATGCTGCAACTGGCAAACCAACATTTTTGCCTTTTCTCCAGGTAGATGCCCAGTGTCTATAGAATAAATCTGTCATGTTTTTACTGATCTGAGTTTTCAGTCTTCTTGTTTTGAAATGACATCAGTGTTTCTCATAAGGACAACTATAAAGCATTACAAATTCAGATCCCAACGTCCATGAGTAAAATTGCATTGGAACACAGGCCACACATTTCTCGCTGTTTCATCTGTCATGTTGTTTTGTTTTGTTTGTAAAGCAGGAGCTGAGAAAGTAGTGGCAGCAGAAATTTTCCAACCCTCAAAGGCTCCAGATGTACTGTTTGGTCCTTCAGAGACCAAGTTTGATGGTCTCCAGAATAGAAGCTGCTCTCTTGCCCATCTCTTACGTTCTTCACAGACCTAGCTTTCTGATTCTATACACAGTGCACAGGTCTGTTGCCCCAGGCCAGGGTTGTATACAACATCCACTAGGTCCTGCATCTGTATCTACTGGCATGAGGTGGTGGTGATAATTCTCCATGTGGCTGTGGACTGATAAATCAGGAAGTCCAAGGCCCCACAGAGACTTAAAATAACTATTTTCCCCAAAGTGCATCTTTCTTCTCCCCTGTGCAAACGCACGTGCTGTTTGTGAAGTTCTAACAATTCTAGTCATAATGGAAAGGAATCTCACCCATTTTATTGCCATAGTTACCGAGATTGCAAGTTTAGATGCTGTATTAGCAGTAAGTGCACAGTAATAATAGAAGTCAGGGAGGAGGGAACGAAAAGGCTCCTGCTTCTCCCTACAGCATCCTTCAGGGCAAATATACCAGAGACAGTTTGCATTAAATTGCAAAGTTAGCGATTTTCTTTAAAAAAAAAAAATTCAAATAATTGCTTTAAATCTCTTGTCTTCCCCTGACTGGTTAACCCTCATGCATCCCACCTCATCCTGAAACAATGAAAAGGAGGTTAAAAGAAAAATAAGTGGCCAAGGTTACTATGGAAACCAAAGTAGAAGGCAAGTGAAAGTCAATTTAAGGTTTAAATGCATATGATGTAGATGTACATGTGTGGACATATTTGCATACAGACATCTATCTCTCATCTTCTGCGTTAGTTATAATGTATTTTCCCTTTCAGACCCACCTAAGGACTCTTCCAGAGAGATTGTCCTGACAATTATGATTCCCAGTAATCTCTGCTCTCTAGAACTCCATTTGAACTGCAGTCTGGACACAAGATTTGCCCTCTTCATATACATTGCTCTGGTAAGGGAATATCCACTCCTCTGACACAGCAGACCAGTGTCTGCTATTTTATCCCAGTGCATTTCTTCTTACTGTATTTCCAGTCAGTACTGTGCTTGCCTACTCTCTTTCCCTGAGATCTCCTTTTAATTCCCAAGTCTTCATGCAGACAACAATATATGCTCAGTATTTTCTCAGTCCTTATAGGTCTCATGTTAGGTGAGGGGTGTCTCCTCAGTGGTTAAAGAGCTCAACTTACCGTTTGTCACCCTGAGTTGTAATTTCTACTTACATGATTCTTCACTCTCCAAAAGACACACAGACACAAACCATATTTTACTTTGTGTACCCTTATTGATAGTGAATAAATATGAGAATAAGGCATTTGAAATAGGTCAAAACACCCATCTCCATGGACAACAAACAGCTGGTAAATGTTATTATTAAAGCTTCTAATTATTATGATTATCTTCACATGTACAAGATACAATTCTTCCCCCTTGGTTCTAAGGAGAACCTGGACTATATGAGACAGGTGCAGAAAGGGAAGAGATTGGGGGCTGGGATGAGAAACACTGTATCTTATGAAAAATGGGTCCAAGTTCCTGGCAGGTCTGGTACAGGATAAACAATGGTGAAATGACATTCTATTAAATTCACTTCTCAGAAGAGACTCATCCTACAGAGCATTTCCAGTGAGGCAAGTGCAGGGGCAGTGACATATTAAAGTTAGAGAGCAGTCTGTTTCATACACATAGACTTGCAGAGATTGAGAGCTCCTCAACATTACAAAAGACTGTTGTGTGGATTACTGAATTTCCCAGCAAAGGAGCTGATGATCACCATATGGCCGTGACCTGGGGACATTAGGGAATGAAAAAGAAGGTGTCAGTTTAACATGTTGCCATCAGGAAACTGTGGCTTGTTTTAATGGAGGTAGGAGAAGCCAGAAGTAATCAGGACTAAGTAGGTGCAAGGAGAAACTAAAAAGTAGCTTAATGAGCTCACAGCCGACACTGGGGTTCTTGCATTAGTAGTTCCTCTACAGCAATGGGTGCCTGGAAAGGACTTGAGGTAGAATGTAACATGAGCCTTGATACATTCTTTGAAGATGACATATTTTGACTATGAATAAGAAAGAATTGGGGGGGGGGAGAGTTTCAGGCCTAGAAGACACTATGCTTGAATGATGTTGAGATCCGAGGAATGGAAAGGGGCAGGCTGGAGATAGCAAGGGCGTGATATCAAAGCAAAAGAGACAGAGTATATTAGCCTGTCCTTCCAAGCATATTCCCTTCACAGTGGCTGTGTGCCACCCCTATGGATACCCTCCTGGAAAACTAGCCAAGCCTCTTTATTCACAGCGCAAACTCAGACTGTCGCTGGGATTCGAAGGTTGCAGTCACCTTGAGTGGATTCCCCACGCTGCTCAGTAAGAGGCAGAGCCTTTCCTCTGCTGCTCTGTCAGCTCCACTTTGCATCAAGACTGCTTTGTATGTCACCAAGTTATTAAAGTTGCGGATTGCAGTGCTGTGTCAGGCGTTGTAGTGCTGAAACTAGGTCAGCAAGAGCTGTCTCTCAGGCAAGACACAGGTTCCTGGTGTCCCCACACACCAGCCCTGGTTGCAAAGATACTTTTCTTGCCTCTCCCCAGACACTATAGCGAGAATGACATTGCAACCCACTACCTGGCCTTTCTAGTTAGCAACTCTGGTGGTAAAAAAAAAAAAAATTCCCTACATGAAGATTTGAAAGGAGTTTCTTTGTCCTCTCTGGCACTCATTTAGCTCACAGCAATGCAAGGTCAGAGTTTTTCAAGCCTCTTTTGAATCTTTCCTTTTCACGGATAGAATGACTCTAGGAATTGAGGAATCAGCTGTTTCCAATCTTGAGTTTCCCTTCTATTGCTCCAGGCAACCAAGGGGCAAAGGGGCAAAGGCAGGTGCAAAGACAAACATGTTCAGATACTGAGGGAGTGCATGACAAAAAAAAAAATACAGAAATCCTTCCGAGTAGTAGGAATGGTGACAAGTCAAAGGGTATTGCAGGCCACAATTTCAGAGGCAGAAGAGAGAAGAAGAGCCCAAGTCTGGCTAAGGACTCATGAAAAATTTGTATACAGCATCTGCAATGTAAAAGGAAATATACTCCCGAAGAAGAAAAAAACAAAACAAAACAAAAAAAAAAAACACAACAGAAGACAAAGAGCATTGTCTTTGCAAAGTTTATATTCTGACAGAAGTAAGCCATAAATCATAAATACAGTGAATACCTAAATAGTATAAATCACATGATATGCTAGAAGGTAACACCCTATAGAAACATTCATTATAATTTGTGAGAAAGTTACATGAAAATCTACAGGACATGAAGTCAGAAAGAGAAGGAGAGAGGAAGAGAGAAAATACAGAACCAGATACAGGAAATAAAAATGCTAACGTTCTGCATAGTAATTTTTTGAAGACTAGTGAGGATAGACTGCATTACATGGATAATTGTTAAATAGAAAAGGAAAGTAGATAAGAGAGTTTTAAAAATGGATAATCCTTGAGTATGTGTTCCGTAGAGTAGGACAAAATCCAAAGGTCGATCATGACCATACATAGCAAAGAAGACAGGGACACTGGAATATAGAAGCAATAAGAACAACGGCAGAAAAAATGAAATTCAGATGAGACCATAAAGAGCCCCCCTGTAGATTTACATGATAACTTCAGCGAGATTCATCAATGGAGTCTTTGTCACAATCGTTCAGGAAGTTATTATTATATTTTTTAATCTGAAAGAGCAATCCAGAACAATGATTCCATTTTTTTCTTCCCAAGGAGTACTTAGAACTGTCCAAAGGTATTCTGGCTGTTAAAGGTGGGGCTAGTCTCTAGTGAATAGAGTGTATGAATTCTTTTGCCTACACTATAGTGAGCAGAAGAGCCTTCATAGCACAGGGCCATACCAGTGCAAATGTCAACTGCGATGAACTTGAGAATTCCAGTTCAAACAAAAGAATCAGACTTCCCTTGACTGTCAGTCTCCATGTTCTCTGAGTAGAATGCACCACCATTTGTAGGAGATAGACTCAGGCAAACCAGCATCCAGTAGCGTAGGCACAGAGCCAGGAAATCTTCAGAAAGCCATAACATGTATTTGTTTTTATATTGAAAGAATAATGTATAATCAATGCTGTATCTATTACATTGTATTACACTTGGTACTAAAAATGTGATAGTTTTAATTTCTTATTTTGATGGTTTTGATATAGGGCCCTTCTGTGTAACCTAGACTAGTGTTAAAAGTACTGTGAAGCATGGACTAGCTTTGAATTCTTTATCCCCTTGTCTCTTGTCCACCTCCATGTAGGAGCATGCACAGTATGGTCTATCCCAGAGCTGGAAATTTGGGGGCATTCTTAGGGCTCAAGTTGAGTCTCATATTTGGGTTATACCAGCTTCCTCAAAATGGAAGAATGAAATTGAATGATAAAATAAGCTCAGGCTCCCATGCCCTTCTTTGTAATTTTGCAATACTTCTCTGCTTTCTGTACTCTTTGACAGAGTAGTTCTCTTAGCCTTTATAATTCTGTTGTGAATCACAGAGAAAGTTCTTATCATACCTATAACTGATATGCAATAATAGAGGCTCAGGGAACCACATGATGTGCTACAGAGTTAAGAACAGACAAAAGACACAAAATAGAAATCCAAGCCCTTGATGTCTCTTTCTGGATTGTCCTTCAAGTCATTGCTTTGTATTATTTTCAGTATGTCACATGGTACCTCATACCTGTTTTGCATTAAAATACTTATTAAATGAATATTTGAATCAATTTCTTAATGAAGAGACCACCATTAGTCTAGACACTAAGAAAAGCAAATAATAAATGGGACCTCATGAAAAGTTTCTATATGGCAAAGGACACTGTCACTTGAACAAAGCAGAAAGATAAAAGAATGGCAATTTCTTTTTTTACTAAATGCATATATGTTATAGGTCTCATGTTCAAAATATATAAGGAAGCCAACAAACTAGAAATAACAATAGTAAAAATCTAATTTGGATACAGATCTAAACAAAGTTCCCAAACGAGGAAACTTAAATAGCTGGGAAACACTTTAAGAAATGTTCAACATCCATAGTCATTAAGGAAATGCAAATTAAAACTACTTTGAGACTTAGTCTTATGCTAGTCGGAATGACTAAGATCAATAGAACAAGTGACATTTCATGGTGATGAGACTGTAGAGTAAGGAAGACACTTCTGGAAGTGCAGACTTGTATAGTCAATACTGAAATCAGTGTGGCAGTTTGTCAGGAAGCTGGGAATAGATTTACTTCCAAATGCCGTTACATCACCTTTAGGCATATACGTAAAGGATACAACATTCTATTGCAGACACACTTGTTCAACCATGTTTCTTGCAGCTCTATTTATAATAGCCAGAATTTGAATACAGACTAGATGTGCATCAAGTACGAATATGGATGAAAAGAAAAGTTGTACATTTGTGGGACCATGAAAGGTACCTTGTTCCTAGTGGAGCTATGGCCTTTTGAAGACACAGTTACAATGCCAATTAGATATTTAATCTCAGGCCCACCCTGAGAAGTGGTGTACAGTTTTACTCATCCACTTTCCACCATGACAATAAATGCCTTAAAACCATGGACTGTCTCTTTTCATTGGGATCAGCCATGGAAGCCGTGGAGATGATCTTCACCCACAGAGTCCCTGTCTAATCTTCCACAGAAGGCCTCTCTGTGATTCCAGTCATGGTCACACCAAGCTCAAGCCTGAAGCCTCCAACAAGCCAAGTTCTCTCACCATGGGATCCATCCAGAGCTCCCCCCACCTTTTCTCCCAGACCCAGGGATAGATCAAGGACTCCTATTCCATTCTCAACTCTTTCTCAACTCAAAGAAGCTCATGCACAAGCCTACAGCCAACTACCAGCCATCAAACCAAGGACTCCCCACATGGGAACAGCTAGAGCTCCCCATTTTTCCCCCTCAGCCCTGGGCTAGATCCAGCCCACAGGCCCCCACTCTTTTCTCAGCTCTCCTGTGGTTCCTAGTGGTGCCTGGGTGTCTGAGAGCCTAAGAACCAGACGGTTCCAGCCTCCTTGCAGGCCAGGGGAACTCCGAGCCAGCTCCCACTGTCTTGGGCCTCAGACTGTGCTCCCCCCACCCCTCGCCGGTGTCTCTGGGGCTTCCCTAGGCCTGACACCCACCCAGCAAGGATGTGGGATAAGTGTGGTCAAGCAGCCAAGCCCTGTGGCAGAATAGACACAGGACCCCAGTAACCCCACAGATATTTATGCAATGACATAATTTAATAAATATTTTTAATATTTATTAAAAATTGTGAAAGTCACAAGTAAATGGATAAAGTTAGAAAAATCGTCCTTCTTTGTGTAACCCAAACACTAAAGGACAAATACGACATGTAATTGTTTTATAAGTAATGTTAACTGTTAGGTCTTCAATAACCAGGCTACAATCCATATAACCATAAAGGTTAAGTAGAATGTAAGGGAACAAGGTCAGGGTCTTTAATATTTTCCTAGGAAAGGAAAATAGATAGTTATGGATATATAGGAGTAGGGGACTGGAACATGAAGGTTAAATGGGCAGGGAAGAGAAGGGTAAAGAAGAAAATTTGGAGAGGGACAGCTAAAATTAAGGGCCATTTGAGAGTTATACAGAAACAATACAATAGAACCTTCCTAATATATACATATATATGTGTGCATGATATATGTATACATGTACATACATAAGTACATATAAAAGAGATTTGAAGTGAATCACAAGATAACAAGGGACAAAAAAATACCTCAACTAGATTAAGCATATGAAACCACCAGTTCTGGGTCTACACTATATCTAATGCAGTTTTTTGTTTTGTTTCAGGTTTTTGTTGTTGTTGTTGTTTTGGCTGCTGCTGCTGCTCTTAGTGTTGTTTTGCTTGTTTATTTTTGTTGTTGTTGTTTTATTTTTTGGGCAAAGGGGTCTCATGGAAACCCTTAAGTAACTATTACCAAGACTATTCGTTGCTCTCCACAAGCTGGTGGTAAGGGCATATTGCTGAAGACATCCACACAAGTCAATGAATACAAAGAAGGTGAAATGTTGCCTACCAAGACCCTTCACTACTGACTCGTCTTTTTTGTACTGAAGTTACTCTACAAGCTACTCAAGGAGAAAGTTCAGTACAAAACCAGCTCCAAACTTTTTGATCTACTGATTTAAAGAGAGTGACTTGCTTTTAAAACCACTAGGACTGAGCATGGGGACGCCAGTGGAGGTGTTAGAGAAAGGACTGAAGGAACTGAAGGGGTTTGCAATCCTACAGGAAGAACAACAATAGCAATCAACCAGACCCTGCAGAACTCCAAGGAACTAGACCACCAACAAAGAGTACACATGGAGGGACTCATGGCATCATATGCAGCAGAGGATTGCCTTATTTGGCATCAATGGAAGGAGAAGCCCTGTGAAGTCCTATGAAGGCTTGATGCCGCAGGGCAGGGGAATGACAGAGCTGTGAGGTGGGAGTGGGTAGAGGAGCACCCCCATAGAAGCAGGGGGAGCAGGCATGGGATAGGGACTTTGCAGAGGGAAAACTGGGAAAGGGGATAACATCTGAAATGTAAATAAATAAAATATCCAATAAAACAAAACAGAAAATCCACAAGTGTAGTCATGGAACAAAGTTTGGAAGAGTAACCCTTCTGATTGGATTTAAGACCCAATCCATGACATGGAACCCCTGTCCCATACCTTTTGAGTGGCTAAGAGCCTAAGACAAGATAGACCAGAAACCTATAGAAAAAAACAATTAAAGCTACTCTTGTGATAAATGAATATAGCAATGGCTGCTATATTAAATGACTATATTGAATGATTAAATAATATATTAATTATATTAAACAACTGTTAAGAACATTCTACTATAATCATGGGTCAGTTTTTGCTCAACCACCATCAGAGAAGGTTCATCCTGTAGTAGATGAGAAAAAGTACAGAGGCCAAGAACTGGACAATGTGTAGACAGTGAGCTCCCTTGGAACATTCAATCCTAAGTGAGATATGTACATCAAATTCTCCCCTTCCGGGCTCAAGGAACCCTACAGAAGAGGAGGAAGAAAGTTTCTAAGGGTCAGAGTTGACAGAGGATGCCAAGGACACAAAGCCTGCTAAACAATGCAGGATCAATGCACACCTAAGTTCACAGAAACTGGAAGCATGCACAGGGCCTGCATGGATCTGAGGCAAATGGGTTCCTAATAGTGAGAGAGACAGCAGACACAAGCTCCCATGCCTAACCTATCTAATATCTAAGCTATCTCTAATGGAAAACTGCTTGCAAATGAAAAGCTTGTTTTCCTTGACAGAGACTCCTTGGGTATACAAATCACTTTTAAGGGCAGCCTTCATGCTGAGCAATAGATGGCCAACATAAACTAACCTCAGTAGTAGTTTTGGAGGCTTCCTGTCTTATAAATCTTTGTCAGTGTAGTTTGTTTGTATTTGTTTAACTTTCTTAGATCGCAGATCTTTTGATTAAACTTCATGTTTCCAAGTTTTGTATTTCTGTGGTATTTCTGTGCATTTGACATTCAAATCTCTGAATCAAATGCACCTATATGTGTTTCTTGTGCTTTTTCTTTGACTGTGATTTCTGTTTTTTTGTTTTTGCCCTATTCTGGTTTATTTGTTTTTTTTTTAACTCATTTTATTTTTATTATTTTTTTAGATGCCCATTTGTTTTCAAATACGAGAGAGAAGCAAAGGGTATAGATTTGGGTAGGTTGGGAAGTGAGGAGGGTATGGGGGAGAAGTCAGGGAAGGGGAATTCATAATCAGAATGTATTGCATGAAAAATATTTTTTCAATACAAAAAAATTTTTAAAAATACAAATAATTTTTCTAAAAACAGAATAACATGTGGCAAATCCCTGCAACATCTTAAGATTTTAAGTTCTTAGCCTCAGAAGTATAAGAATGGGAATTGTACAGAGTCAGTAATTGCAGTTTACATAAAGAAAATCCTATCACACTACATTTCTTCCCTGTGTTATTTTCATCAACATGAGAAAATATGTATTGAATAAGGAAATAAAACATAAGCATGTATTAAGATTCTAATTGTTTTTGGTAAGTTCCAGACAAGAAGTTCAAGGCCTCAGAAGTAAGATGGGCTAGGGTTAGGAGTATGTGTCTGAGCTGGTCCTACTGGGTTCCTGCCCAAAAGTCCCATGTATACTCTTTCTTAATGGCTTCATTGTAGGAATTTGGTCTTTGTCCTCACTTAGTCATTTTTCACAACTCTACAGTAGTGGTTTAAAATCATTCTCATCTCTTTCCTCATTTAGAAACAAATGTATTTAGAGCACTTGTTGAATAGTTTATCTCGTATTTAGAAACTGAGAAAGAAAACAAAGCAAAGTTTATATTCCTAGGAGCACATAGTATAGATGGAGTTACAAACATCGTACTTGTGAATTAACTTAGATCTACTAGGTAAGATATTAGACTGTGTTACAGTCTGATACAGTCCTCTGAGATACACAAAGGGAAAGGCTGAATCTATTAGCAAAAAAATGGAGTACCTGGAGAAAGATTTATAAAGCACATGAAAAAAGGAGTCAGAAATATGTTTAAAGTAAAAGAACAGTATAGAGTATGCTTAAAGTAGAAGAACAGTGTACAACGAGCAAAGTCAGACTTGCATGAGAACTCATCTCAGAGACAGTTCAGACTATCGCAGCAATAAGTAGTTATCCTAAGTACTTATTATTAGCTGGACAATATATAAAATATTTTACATATTCAGTTCTAGCAAATCCTTTGTGTATTTCTGAGTTTTACCTATTTAAAGAAGATCTTTGTGGTACATAAAATCACACAATCAGTACGCTGAACTACTAGACAATTATCATCCTTACTGCCACTAAATCCCCATTTTCAGATGCTCCACTATGCTGCTCATTCATGTTGTTGATAGTGAGACTATGGCCTGGAAGTTAATTCCTTTATTGAACAATCATTCAGCTTTGACTATTGACTCAGAAACTTGAGGAACTTCTGGTCTCTTTCCACTATTCCATACTGCTATTTTGTGCAAAAATTCCTTGAAGAGATTTCAGGATTTAGACAGAAGTGTTTTCCTTTGTTTTGTTTTGTTTTCTTAAAACTTGGTGACAAGAACTAAGTATACAGCCTCAAAGAGAATGTTACCCTTCTGGTGTGAATAGATATATCAATACAAATTGCGTCTCAGTCAGTCTTGTGCTTCATGAAAGGGAAAATACAGACAGCCAGAGAAATTTCAGGTAAAAAATCATAGGGAAACAAAAACTAGTGAGCCAATGGAAGAAAGACTGGCATGTCTTCAGGGAGGAAATGAGAAGATAAAGGCAGTGGATTTCAGGTTGAGGCAGAGGAAGCACTAGGGAGTAGAGAGTCAGGGTATGCAGAAGCATGGGATACATGTGATGCTGGAAATAAAGAGAACAGGAAAGGCTCTTCTTATAGAGAGAAGCAAATAGGATAGACACTACTACAGATGGCTTTGTCTGAACTCCACAGGGGAGAAATGGGAAAGGTATATGATATGAAACTAATGGAGGCAAAAGCAAAGCGTTGAGACTGTAAA
>JADRCC010576506.1:0-14048 GCA_019843855.1 Hylomyscus alleni
CTCCCCTTTACAAAACTGACAGAACTTACTAAGTTTTCATTATGTCTTGTAACTCTTGTAACAGCATCATCGTTGCTAATATTTGAACAGTCATCAGTGAATTCCAATTATATGGTGAATGAATCACTTTTGGCGATTCATTCAGTAGTCAAACACTGAAATCCAGATTGACATTAGTAGCTGGAGCACTGTCTGTGCAAACACCACCATTCCTTTCCCAGGAGATCTTGAGCTCTTTCAGAAATGAACCAACTGTGCAAATACATCATGTGCAGTATCTGTTGTTTCAAGAGATTTGAAAAAAATAAATTCTATAAAGTCACCATATTAAATATCTCATGTAAACCAACGACTGTGAACAGTTTACCACCTGTGTAGACTCGTCAGGCCGGATGCTGGATATAGAATATTGGAAGTGGAACAGATTTAGTTTCCTGGATTACTTGATCAAGAACAGCAGACATGTCATCTATTCTTCTGCAGAGAGTCTTGTTAGATTAAAAAAGTTGTCATCAATTCCATGACAAATTCATCTCTGATCATAACTTGGACAATGTCTTCGGGTGCTAGCAACCAATAAATTCCCAGTGTTGGTGTGACATTCCATAGCTCTGGCAAATCTGAATTACAGAATATAAAGCTTCGATGGCTGCTACCTTTTATTTCTGGTACCTGCCATCTGTTTCAAGTCTGGCTTCCTTGGGTCCATCATCTTTGCTTCTGAGATAGTTGGTAGGCATGCCAGCAAAACTTGGTTGTTTGATATCAAAATAGTGGTTTTGTTTGTTTGGTTTCATAGATTCAGTTGATAAAAATTCATAACAAATACCACATTGCAGTTTCTCAACTACTGCTCTAATTATTGGGGTAAAATCATACTGTAAAATATCCTTACTATATTTCCTTTTCTTAACAATCTTCTCTATACATCTTGTTGCCATGGGATGGTTCTCTAATGAAAATAATATATAACAATAGGCTTAGTAATGCAAAGTATAATACATGCTATAATTCCATTCAATACCATTCATTAAAGTGTTCTATTATTTAATATTTTTTACATACTGAGTATTATCATGAGAGGGAAATATTCATTATCAACCACATCTGACTATAAAAAGACCTATTAGCATCCAGATTAAGTTCCCATAGTACAGATTTTGTTTTGTTTTGTTTTTGTTTTGATGAGTTTACATTTACCCAGCCATTATAATGCATGAAGTGTCATATTGCCTTCAACAATGCTACTTTTAACACATTAGTTGCTCTCTTTAGATGTGTGACTGGTCTGATTAAGTACATCTGTGCCCACTCTGTAACATACCCTTATATTTGTTTCAGGTATACGTGATGGGGTTGGTGCGATGATATCTGTGGATGTATCTGCATGTTGGTTAAGCCTGCCTGGAGACACATAGAGGAGTGCTGTCTCAGTTACTAAGTCCATCCATCCGAAATATGTGTTTTCAGACAGCTTTAGGAAAACCCTCTGAAAGCGCCAGGCAGCCCTCCAAAGGATCTTGACCCAAAGGTTGAGAACCTCTGTTCTAGAAGGATGTACAGTATGTATGATGAGGAGGAAGCCATGTGTTGCAGCATGGTGGCCTCAACAAGAGGCAGACTGACTACATTACCCAAACACAGAAAGCAGAGAATCAGAAACAAAGCTACAAACCCAGAAAGCTTGCCCCCAGTGAAGTGTATCCTCTAGCAAGGTGCCACCTCCTAAAGAAGGTTTACTATTCCCAACTCACTCTACCAGCTGGAACCAAATGTTCAAATACACAAACCTAGGATAGACAGTTCTCTTTTAAAGCCCCGCACCCTCTCACTAAGAGACAGACTTCTGTCGCTCTGGCCACAGGAAATTCTGAGGTCTGCTTTCTGGGAAGGAGTTTGTGGATTGGGAAGGGATCTTTCCAAATAGGAAAAAAAAAAAAAAGGTGATGACCTGCAGTTTCCAAAATATTGGATGATTTGGCTAAAAGTTTGGTTTGGTAAAGACATGACATACAGAAATCCCTCTGCATTTGGGGGGGAGGGAGGTAATATAATCAATGGGGGCATTATAAAAAAAAATTCATCAGTTCCTTCAATCCTGAATTGTGATCTCTTAATTCTAGCTTGAGTGTATAGCCAAAGTTAATGAACCACTATGTCAGGAAGATGACTCCTGAAGCATCGTCCAGAGTAGACCCTGCTTGTCATAAGAAGCAGTCTCTCTTCATACAAACAGTCAAGCAGTGTATGCGGCTGTGGTGCTCAGAGCTCAGGTCAAGAGCCTGGTCCAGGTACGGTATGTTGACCTTCCTCAGGAAGGAGCACTCAAGATATTAGACAGCAGACATAAACAAAGGTCAGTGAAGAATTTTCCTGTTTTCCTTGGGGCAGAAGAAACTGAAACAGAACAGACTTCATCTGCAGAAGCTGGAGGAGAGACTCCTACTGAACAAGAATGTGGGGGCGTGGGAGGAAGGAGTACATTCCTTAAGGCTCTGGTGTGTTTATGACCAAGGAGGCAAGAATAAAGAGAAATAGACCTTAAGTTCTCATCTACCCTGCCCTGCCTCTTTGACCCTCTCTCCCTCCTGCCTTCTGAATTTGCTTCTTTCATCAGACAACTAGGAAAGTAATCAGTTCTACTTCAAGGCCTACAAAAGTTCACCTAGCTTCTCTAACTTTATGGATTTCTCCACTAAAGCTGTTGAGAGTCCACTCAGTAGGTGTGGCACATCCTTTTCTATCTGTTTCCAGTTCCTTCACCTTCACCTCTGCTTCCCAGGAGGCCACCAGCCTCTTTGCATTTTCGTCATTCTCTGGGCCAGCATGAGCATTGTTGATTCATTACATGCTTCAGCTGGCATGCCAGATAACAGGGTGGGTCCTGGAAACGAGAAGGGACACTGTCCCAGCCTTCAAGGAGGATGTGCAGTCAGTGACCCTGATCACACACTGGCAATTCAATGCAAGCACTGCCCGTGTCACCTGCCCTTTTGTCTCCCTGCCTGAGTCTTGAGTGCAGCCAGCTTTCCTCCACAGCATGGCTCCGATTGGTGCCTTTCTCACTGCATCTTTTCATATGTTCATCCATCAGCCCAGTCCATGAGTTTGGAGTTTAACTTCCTTCCTTTGTCTCCGAGTGTATCTTCACTATCAAATGCCTGAACTTACCTCCCAGATTTTGCTTCAAGTTCCTATGATTTTACACAAATGCCTAGTTTGAGCTAAGACAAGTTACACCCTTTCCCCACTCAGCAGCTCATACAAAAAAGGGAGGGCTGATGAGTCCTGCCTTACTGGTGGTTTTAAGTTTTTTACTAAAACACCAAGAAAATAGTAAGGAGGATGTGCACATTATACAATATATACTGAGCGAAAGCGACATTTTCTTGCACAGTACCATGTACAAAGAACATATTGAATGAATTTTTTAAATGTGTATATAAGTAAAAATAAAACCTAAACAATGAAGATAATATATTTCCACAAGAAACTGAAGAAAAGAAACCCTTATTCACTGTTTCTAGAAACACAAATCTGTATAAATATCATACAAAACAATATGCAGTGTGCCCCAAAAATTCAAAGTAGAGCTGTAGTACCAACAAAGCCTTCATGAACTACAAAAGACCAATCAGGAACTGATCCAATGTAATCACACCAGGGTCTTTATTTACAAAGTCCAGCTTTGGCTTAACTTATCCAGGACCCACAGGAAGGTTCTGGTGGAGGGAAGTCCCAAACACTCATCAGAACAAGGTTTTATCGGAAATGACAAGGGAGGGGTGGGTATATCTAACCTGGTAAGTATCTAATTCGGGGGCTTCTATGGTCTTTAGCATAATTGGCTGGTGCTGGGAGCCAAACTGTAAACTTAACTTCTGCTTTTCTCTTAATTGGTGGTTGTTAGGCAGGCGGGAGCTTCTAGCCTGGAGATGCAGGTCTTGTTGGGGATAATCTGGAAACTGAAGCTAGGTACCAGTTTATTTAAACTTAGGTCAGGTTCCCTAAAATGGAGTCTGAACCCAAAATATTTGCTCTCTCAGAGCTACCATATGGTTCAGCAGTCTCACTGTTCAATATATATCTAAAAGAACTAAAATCTGTAGTCTACATGAAATCTGTATGACCAAAAGATGGGAACATCTGTTTTTATCACAATGTTAATTCTAACATCCTAGTTAGAGATCTGCCTGTGTCCACCAACAGATGAACAAAGGAAAATAGAGTGTGATGTGCGTGCATAAAAACAATAAAGCTCTTTTCACCTTTAAGGAGAAAGAAATCCTGCATTCTAACACCATACATAGACCTAGAAGATACCATGCTAAGTTAAATCAGAAAGTCAAACACTGTGAATTAAAAAGCTTTATAGAAACATTAAGGCTCTTGAAAACAATTTAATTAAGTGGTCATTAGAGCAGAATGAACATGACATTTTACATCTCTACGTGAACAAACCATAGCCCAACACAAACACCAAGGGGAAACAGAAAATCTCCCCCAATCAAAGGTCAAAAGCAAACCAGCAAATTTTTTTCTAAAAACTTAACTTGCTTTATTGAACTGCAGGGACAGAATGGAGAAGAGCCTGAGGAAAAGGAGGTCCAATGACAGGCCCAAATTGGGATCCACCTCAAGGGGAGACCCCAAGGCCTGATACCATTACTGATGCTATGATGTGCTTACAAAATGGGGCCTATCATGACTGCCCTCCAGAAGGTCCAGCAAGCAGCCGAAAGAGTCAGCTGCAGATATTTACACCCAACCAAATGGACAGAAGCTGGTTACCCCTGGGGCTGAATTAGGGAAAAGCTGGAAGAAGATGAGGAGGAGGGTGACCCTATAGGAAGACCAGAAGTCTCAAGTAACCTGGACCCCAGAGATCTCTCAGACACTGAGCCACCAACCAGGAAGCATACACCAGCTGATATGAGGCTCCCAACACATAGACAGCAGAGGACTGTTGGGTCTGACTCAGTCACAGAATATGCGCCTAACCCTCAAAAGACTTGAGACCCCAGGGAATGGGAAGTGAGGTAGGGGTGGAGATATCTTCTTGAAGACAGGGGGTTAGGGAGAGGAGGTATGGAATGTGGAAAAGTCAGGGGGTGGATCAGGAGGGAGATAAAGTTTGGACTGTAAAAAAAGGACTAAAGAATAAATAAAAAATAGAATCAAATAAATATTTAGTTCATAATATAGAATAATGATCCCTGCTGTCTGTGTCTGTCCACTGGAGTTTGTAGTGAAAGGCAGGCATGTCCTCTGGTATCCACTGAGACAGGATTAATGTCTTTAAGGAAGTAAATGAAAAGGCCCACAGTTAGACTACAAGTAGGCGCATACATGTGAGAACAAAGAGAGTATAGTTCCAAAAACAGCCAGCAAGTCACCAGCCAAGGTCAAAGACCAAGAAACCTGCAGGACAGTGATTAGCAATGCTGACCAGGGAGAGCCACAGACAGAGAGCCAAGATCAATAACTAACAGAGCAATCTAGAGACAGGCAGAGTAGGGCTTCAGTGTAGACTCTGGATGAGCAGTGAATAAACAGCCCCTGACCATCTCCCTGCCTGGCCCAGGGGAATGTGCACAGAGTCTGTGGGTCCACATCAGCCCCGCCTACGAGATGCCCAGGGAACTAACTAATCTCACTACAAATTTCCCCAGTCTTTGAGTGGTTGCTGTCGGGAGCACCCTCCTTAAATCCCCTAGATAAGTAGCTCAGTGTTTTCTCCTCTCTTTGGAAGCCCTCCCACTCCAGAGAGTTTGATTTTTCCTTTGGTTATTTGCACAAGTATATTTGTCTTTGTGTATATGTGTGTGTTCATTCTTACCCATCACTAGCAGCAGACAACACTCTCAAACCATCTGCCCAGGTTGACTTTTGGTGACAGTTGGTTGTCTGGTACCTGAGTCCTTGGGGGAAGCAGAGCTGGGCTGAGGAGGACTCTCACTCTCCAAGGCCTGCATTCCCAGTTGTAGAAATGCTCTGCATGCCTGCTGCCTTACTGTGCTCCAGCTTGTATTAAAGACAGGCGTGGGTTCCTTTTGAAACAGACAGCATACTCTTTGAAGAATGGCATGCTCTAAGTGCCTCCGTGTTTTCCATTGTTTCTCATTTCCAAGAGTGTTGAGGTCATTGGTGGAGAGGTCACTTGAATTCAGGCAAGCTGGGCAGAGGGAGCAGGGCTCATAGAGAGAGAACAAGCTAAAGAAAGGAGTAATAGAAAATTAAGAGGAGATTAGTCATTTCAAAGTTATTTTTCTAATAAGTCAGTGACTAGGAGATAGAAAATTAATTAACTGTCTAACCCCAGTGCTAAGGTTTGGCCCAGGATTCTCCCACAACGTTCCATGGCTTAATCACCAGCCTGTGGCACAACCGAGAGTTGACAGAACATTTAGAGCAAACAGTTTTGAGAGAAAGCTGGGTCATTGCTGGGGGGCGGTGTGCCCTGAAAGGGCTGTTGGATCCCTGAGCCGTTTCCTTTCCTTTCCGTAAGCTTCCCGGTCAGTGGGGCAGGGAACAGCTTCCTGCACCTGACACACTTACTGCCATGATGCTCTCACACACCTCGGGCCCAAAGATGACAGAAACAATCAACTGTGGGTCCAGACATCTGAAACTCTGCGCCACAATGAGCCCGGTCTTCAAGGACAGTGTTGTTGCTGTTATTATTGTTATAGTTGTTAATGTTTTCATCGTTGTTATTGTTGTTGCAGCTGTTGTTCTTTCAGGGATTCATCTCAGGAGAGAAAGCTGACTCACTTTGGTAAGAATCAAAGCAGAGGGATCTGTGTGGATCTAGAAAGTTTGGCTTTTATTGTTCTAATTTGTCTGAAGTTCCGATGACAACTTTGATTTGGCTTGCTGTCTTCAGTTACTGTGACAGACTCCATCTAGATTTTTTCCTCTGCTCTGTGAGGTATGGCGATTGGAGGAAGTCTTGAGTGAGTGAATTTCTGAATGACTGTGTATTACTGGCATGGGTGTGGCCATGGATGGAGGACTCCAATGCCTCAGCCCTATGCTAGTGACAAAGCCTTATGTCGATGAGGCTCAGAGGGATGGCAGGGTATTCCTCAGGGGCCTGAGTACAAACATGACACCAGACACCACTGTCTCAAAAACCAGCAGCTGCTGCTTCCTCATCCTGGATTATGACAGTCAGAGACCGCTTGCCTACAGAGGCCATCCTACACCAGCCATCCTCTCCATGTGCTGTACATAATAAACATACTGGGATTCTGGATTGCCACAGTTGTAGGTATAGCTCTACACTCAACTGGACACCAGCTTTTCTGAACATCTATTTATGTCTTTGTCCTGTCTTCATTCCCTTGCAACCCCTAGTATAGGTTTCTAGACCCAGAACATTCAGGTAGAGTAATAAGGACACAGACCAAGAACTTAGACCCCTCCAAAAGCAGCAACCTGAAGTTTTATTGACTACTAAGTAGTAAGGAGAAATTTCTACTCCCCCAGCAGTTTCAGAAAGTAGAACACTAAGGTCTTTGTTCCATTTGGAGTTGACTTTTGTGTAAGGTCAAAGATGTCACACGTTCCCAGGACTATCTTTCTCTATTGTATGTTTTGGGCATTTTTGTCAGTAGCTGTATGGACTTAGGCCTGAGTATTTTATTTCATTAGTGTGTCTACCTTTTTGAGGGCAGTGCCATCCCCTCCCTTGTACTATAACCTGAAATTGGGAATGGTGCAAGAATTACTGCTTTTACTCAGGACTACACTGATTATCTGAGGTCTTTGGTGCTTCCAAACTATTTAATTTTTTTTCTTATACTTCTGTGCTAAATGGCATTGGTATTTTGATGGACATCTCAGTACCTCTGTATGGTTCATTTACTAAAGATGACCATTTCACACTACTGATGCTCCTAAGCCATGAGCCTGGGAGAGGAGGTTCATTGAACTAGTGTTCTCTTCAGTTTCTCTCCTGATTGTTGTAAGGTTCTCATTAGAGAGGTCATTCATTTCTTTGGTTAGGTTTATCCAGAGGCATTTTTGTAGACAATTTTAATAGCGTCGATTGACTGCCTTGCTCTCTCAGCATGTTTGTTATCGGCAGATAAGAAAGCTGCTCATTTTTCTCTGTTAATTTTTTTATTCTGCCAATTTGTTAAATGTCTTTTTACCAGGCCTAAGGATTTTCTGGGGGTGAGGAGGTTTCTCAGTGGTTAAGAACACCAGGTGCTCTTCTAGAGGACCCAGGT
Organism: Hylomyscus alleni; assembly: GCA_019843855.1. Lineage (NCBI taxonomy): Eukaryota > Metazoa > Chordata > Mammalia > Rodentia > Muridae > Hylomyscus > Hylomyscus alleni. The sequence continues at coordinate 8,238 of JADRCC010576506.1, forward strand.
GTGATTTCCATCACACACATGGCAGCTCATACTTGTATGCCTATAACTGCAGTCCTTGGGTATCCAACACTCTCTTTTGGTTTCAGCAGGCACCAGGCATACACACGGTACAGTGACATACACGCAGGCAAAACCCTCATGCACCCACAAATAAATGAGTAGATTTAAAAAAGAATACTCTGGTGGAGTCATTAAGATATCTCTGAAACAGAATCCTATCTTCTGCAAATAATAATAATAACTAATTTCTTGCTTTCCTGTTTATATCCTTTCCGTCTCATTGTTTTCTGTTGCATTAGCTAGTATTTTTTCAATACTACACTTGAACAAGTGGATACCATTGTCATATTTCTGGTTTTCATGGTTTGTTTCACTCACAATTATCATAATATTATTTATATGTTCTTCAGGTATAGCCTTTATTATGTTCCTATGTTCCTACGGTTCTTCAGAATTTTTATCATGAACGGATGTTGCTTTTTGACAAAAAGCCCTTTCTACCTTTGCCAGGATGATAGAGTCCATTTATAACATGTGTCATATTTACTGATTTAATACATGTAAACGTACTGAGCCATCTCTCCTAGTTTGCTTTCTATTGCTGTGATCAAGCAGTGAGGAGAGGGTTTACTTTAGTTCACAGGGTACAGGCCATCACCGAGGGAGGCCAGAGCTGGAGCTTAAGTCAGGAACCTGGGGGCAGGAACCAAGACAGGGACTGTGGGGAGGACTGCTTCCTGTCTTGCTCCCCATGGCTGACTAAACTTGTTCAGGGGTAGCATGTTCTGTAGTGCTAGGGGCCTTCTACATTAATCCTCAATCAAGAAAATGTCCCATAGACAAGCTCACAGGCCTATCTGCAGGAAGGAATTCCTTAGCTGAAGTTCTCAGATGATGCTAGCTTGTGTAAAGTTGACATAAACTAAGCAGAAGAGCACTCCCAAATATCTGGAACACACCTGCTTAGTCATGATAAGTTAACTCCTTGATATTTTCTTGAATTCAGTTTGCAAGCTTTTGCTGAGGCATTTTGTTTGTTTGCTTGTTTTTTGTCTTGTTCGCCTATGTTCAGGGAAATTCGTCTATAATTTTCTCTTTGTGGGTGTTTTGTCAGCTGTATCACATTTTGACATCAAGATAATTCTAGGCTGATAAAAATTTGATAGAGTTCCTCCCTGTCTTATTTTATTTAATAGTTTGAAGAATGTTGGCCACTTATGTTAAAAATTCTGAAAATCTCAGAAATGATTTAACCTGGCCCTGAACTTGTTTTAGTAAGGTATTTTTAAAACATTATTATTTATAACAATGTGTTTGAATTATTTATATCATGTTAATTTTGTTAGAGTGTATGTATCTGGAAATTCATTGATATCTTTTTCATTTACCAATTTAGTGGAATATGTTTCCTAAGTATCTTCTCATAATTTTCTGAATTTATTACTGTTGGAATGGACCCTGTTCATCCCTAACTTTATTATTTGGACCTTCTCTTTTGGTTATTTTGGCTAAGGATTTGTTGGCTTAACTGGTCTTTTCAAAGAATGAAGTCTTGATTTTATGATTTCTTTATGTCCTTTATTGTCTTGTTTCTATATTAAATCGCGCCTTGATCTGTTTCTTTCCATGTACTGATTTGGCTTTTGTTTTTCTTTTTCGAAAGATGTACAATTCATCACTATATTATACTGGAATTCTCTGATTTTTTAAAATATTTGTGCTTATAACCAGGAACTTCCCTCCTAGGACTACTATTATGGTACCCACTAGGTTAGTATGTTAATTTTTCATTACCTTACTCTTTAATGACTCATTCACCACCCAGTAGCATGTTGTTTAACATCTTTGAATTTGTTTATGTTTTATAGTTTTTGTTGCTGTTGATTTGTAAGTTTTTTCCACTGAGAGCAGATAGACTACAAAGCCTTATTTCGATTTTCTTTTCTTGGTTAAAACTCATTTTGGGTCCCAATATATGATGTATTTTAGAGATTTCATGATTTATATGAAGAATATGCATGCATTCAGTTTGGATGGAGCCACAGGCTGAACTATATCCTTTATAAGTTGGGAATAGTATACTGATTTGGTTCTGTGAATCATACTATCAAATTATCAAACCAGAAAGGGGTTTATAAGAAGCCTCTTAAGTATTGTGGGCAAACATTACAAGTTTTGGATGTTTGTTAGGACTGGGCCCTTTAACATTGAGCTATCTTCTGACTTCAAGTGGTGAATATCTACATGAAATCCAGAATTGATTTGGGAGTAGAAATGATGTTTATGTGGTATTCATGTATGAATACCTCAAAAAATAAAAATTAAATTAAAAATAATTGAATGTTTTTAAAATAAACAAACAAAACCAAGTTCACCACCAATAACCATAAAAGGTCTTCTGTCCATACGAGCTATCAGTGGTGATAACTAACCACTTCCTTTCTAAATGTCACAATAGTCAAATTCTCAGGCCCTGTCTTGTTGAGGTTCATTAGAAGTGCTAGGGAATCCCCATGATGTCCTTATCTATCTTTAGGAAAAGCACTCACCCGAAAAAGATCTCAAAAGCACTGTGAAGTTTACCCTTAAGTTCCCAAAAGTCTCTCCTTAGCTCCACGGGATCCTTCATGATTTAACAGAGAGGCGACCTTGCTTTGGAACACTCAGAGCAAAGCCCTGGGACACAACTAGAAAGAGACATTGACTCTAGTGTCAGCTTTAAAGGAGTGACATGTGCTGTCCATGGGTAACCAATTGTGCTCCAAAAGTGACACTCTGATAAGAACAATGGAGTTACTGCTGACTAAGCATAGGCTTTCATGGAATATGGTGTCAGGTACTTTGTATTCCTGGTTTCATGAGCCAAAAAGTTAAGCCCAAATGAATGCATTAATGTATGTGGAGATGAAGCCTCTGAGATTAGATAAGATCATAGGGTTGAGTCACCCTTTATAAGAAGAAAAAGACAATGATGTGAGATCCAGTTCACAAGTCTAGTCCACTCTTGTCCAGTTGCTGCCCTCTGCCCCTTGGTGAAGCAACAAAAAGACACCATCAGAAGTTGGAGCCATACTCTTGGACTTCCCATCCTCTAAGATCATGAAGGGAAACTCCTGTTATTTATAGGTCACCCAGTCTGTGGGACTCAGTAATGCTAACAGGAAACAGAGTAAGACATGGGAAAGGGGACAGATGATAAGCAGACTCTTCAATCAGAGACTCTACAGAAAAGTGATGGACAGAGTTGGACATGATGGAAACTCAAACGTATACTTGCCAAGGGAGAGGACATTGCAAATGAAAGCTCCCTGAAGCCATCTGATGTCAGAGAGGCAGGAAGGGGTTGGTTGGCTCCAAATCACTGCTGTGTTTAGCCCTACACACTTGTAGGCACACTTTTGCCCTGGCCTGCCTCAACACTCCAAACCTTTCCTGAAGCGCCTCTATATGCACAAAGATACTCCCATAGCATGGCCTTGCACTGCAGGGTTTTCTCAATATGATACATCTAGAACACTATGTTAAGTCAAACCAAAATTGGTGAGGTATGCAGATCCATCTGTCCTGGAGATATGATTTTTTGGAAAAGTCTCATTATACACTAACAAGGCAAGGCATATTCACAGTGCTTGGTGATGATTTTGTTTCCTGAAGTTAATGTAAGGAAGGCCTTGTATGATGTGTAGAGAAGCCATCCAATTTCTCTTACTCATTCATGGTGAGAGGGGAAGTAGAGTCAGTGGGTTTTGGCAATACAAGATCTGGTAGCTGCTTGCCAACCCTGCTCCCAGAAGTTTTCAGTATTATCGTGTGTGTGTATGTGTGTGTGAGTGTGTGTGTATGTGTGTGTGTGTGTGTGTGTGTGTGTGTGTGTATGAGAGAGAGAGAACGAGAGAGAGAGAGAGAGATTCAGACAGTTATGTCATTTCCTCTCTTAGTGTGATTATTTCCTTCAGTTTGAAAAATTCCCACTTGGATGGGTGGGGTGAGCAGAAGATAGCAAAAGGGAGGTAAAAGTACTCATAAGGAAGTTCCAAGGCTCAAGTATCCCCTTATTAAGATTGTATGACAGTGAGAAGTGGCTAAGGGAGAGGACACTTCAGTGGAGCTGTCCTCAAGTTGCTCAAACTGCTCCAATGATGCCACCTTAATGCGTGGCCATGGGGCTTGACTGAGCTTTTCAAGAGAGCAGCTGTCAGAGTCATTCATGCTTCTGGAAGTAAAGCCACCAAGCCAGACACGGTGGAATTATTTCTCTGTTGTGTGTACTGCTTATATTTCTTATCAATTTGATACGAAACAGGTCCTTCTGTTATCCTAATAGTAAAAGGGAAGAACTTCAGTTGAGACGGCCTCTGTTATATTGGCCCATATGCAACTCTGAGGGACATGTACTAGATGTATTTTTAATATTGGGTGTGGTTAGGCAAATCAACTCAAGAGATTCTCAGACACTCTGATGGAAGGACATTTTAGTTCTGTGTACTTGCTCAGGACCATACTTGACAAGGCTGGTCTAGAGCTTGAGCCAGAATCTTGTAGGAGATATGACTAAGTTTCTTGATGATCTTGGCTATTTTTCTGCCTGGAAGTTAAATACATAAACACACATAGACACACACACACACACACACACACACACACACACACATATATACACACACACACATATACATACACACACACACATAGAAACACAAACACACAAAAACACACACATTACACTATACTCAGTATAATTTCAGGGCATCAAGTTTCAGCATATACAAGATCTCATGTTTCCCACTATTACTTGAGTCCACTTTATTCCCCCTCTTTATTTCTCATCACTTGACACTCACTGTTCAGGACCCTTCTTCCTGTGGGTTGAGATCATGAGACAACCTCAATTCTATGAACAGTAACACTCTTAGGTAGGTGGTCTGGGGTTGCAGGATATTACCAAAATTTGGCATTTTGTTATAGTGGTAGGAATCAGGATAATATAAAGTATGCTTCATTTTTGTCTCTTTTGAAAATCTGTCTACCAGACTGGAAGTGCATTACATTTGACTTTTGTCTAGTTAGAGTTTCTATGCTGTTATAAAACACCACAAACCAGCATGTTGGGAAGAAAAGGGTGCTTGGTGATGATTTTGTTTCACACACACACACACACACATACACACACACTCACACTCACACACACATACACACACACGATAATACTGAAAACTTCTGGGAGCAGGGTTGGCAAGCAGCTACCAGATCTTGTATTGCCAAAACCCACTGGCTCTACTTCCCCTCTCACCATGAATGAGTAAGAGAAATTGGATGGCTTCTCTACACATCATACAAGGCCTTCCTTACATTAACTTCAGGAAACAAAATCATCACCAAGCACTGGGTGTCTTATATGTTTACATCATTGTTCATCATCAAAGGAGGTCCAGAGAGGAACTCAGACAGGGCAGGGACCTGGAGGCAGGAGCTGATGCAGAGGCCACAGAGAAGTGCTGCTTACTGGCTTGTTCCTCCTGGCTTGTTCAGTCTTCTTCCTTATAAACATAATTGTGGTTGTTCCACCCACAATTGGCTGAGGTTTCTCACATCAATCACTAATTAAGAAAATGCCTTACATGCTATGGAGGCATTTCTTAATAGGCTCCTTCCTATTCAGTGACTTTACCCTGTGTCAAGTTGATAAGAAACTATCCAGTACAACTTAGTAACTCCCAGTTCAGTATTCAGTGTACAATATCATTCCTTTATTTACTGTGTGAGGTTGACACCTGGATATATTACTTGCTGCTACAAATGTGGCTACAGACA
>JADRCC010576507.1:0-14308 GCA_019843855.1 Hylomyscus alleni
CTGATGCCAGCTCAGACTACCACACCCAGAAGAACTATCAGCCACAATAGATGGAGAAAGAAAAACATAATGATGCAACCAAATTTAAGCAGTATCTAACCACAAATCCAGCTCTACAGAAGGTACTGGAAAAACAACAAACAAAGCAAAACAGAACAAAACAAAATTCAACCTAAAGAAGTTACCCACACATAAAAAGACACAAAGAATAAATAATCCCATACCAGCAAATCAAAAGAGTAGAACAAACCTATACCATAACAACAAAATAAAGGCAGTCAACAAACATTTCTTACTGATATCTATCAACATCACTAGCTTCAATTCCTGCTAAAATGACAAAAAATAACAGATTGGATTTGAAAATAGGATCCATCCTTCTGTTGAGTTCAAGAAACACATTTTACATCATAGATATCTCTAGATATATTATCCAGGCAAAAACTAAGCAGAAAAATGCTGGAGCAAAGTGACATCAGAAAACATGAACCAGCAGAGCATTTCACTCATGCGTGCACACCCTCATGCAGGAACACACACACACACACACACACACACACACACATACACACACACACACAGACATACACACACACACATACACACACAGATATACACACACACACACACACACACACACACACACACACATTCACAGCAGCTCTTGGAACTTTCTCTAGAGTTGTCTATGTATTTGGACATAAAGCAAGATTCAACAGATAAGAGAAAATTGAAATAATGCCTGTATCCTACATAACAATCATCGATTAAAGCTGGATATTAACAATAACAGAAACAAGAGAAAATTTATAACTCAGGGGAACTGAATAACTTACTATAGAATAAAAAAATGGATCATGATCAAAATTAAGAAAGTGATAAAAATTATTAGAATTGAATGAAATTCAAAGCAACCCAAACTTATAGAACACAATAAAGGTAGTTATAACATGCAAGTTCAGAACATTCTAATTGCCTATAAAAATGAAAGTATCTCATGTTAGTAACTTAGTGGCATACCTAAAAAGTTCTAGAACAAAAAGAAGAAATAATACCTAAGAGGAATGTACAGCAAGAAATAGACTTAGGGCTAAAATGAATAAAATAGAAACAAAAAACCAAATAATACAAATAATCAATGAAATAAAAAGTTGATTCTTGAGAAAAGAAATAAGATTGAGAAATACTGGGCCAAATTAACTAAATTAATTAAATAATCAACAGAGGAATAGCAAAATTAAATTAGAAATAATAACAACAGAAACTGAGGGAATTCAGAGTATCATATGTATATACTTAAAAATTTACATTCCACCAAACTGGAAAACTTAAAAATAAAATGGGAAATTTTCTTGATACATACCATCTACCAAGATTAAATCAAGATCAAATAATCATTTTAAACACATCTATAATAATTAAGTCTCTTATCATAAAAAAAGCTCAGGGCCAGATGTTGTTAGTGGAGAATTCTACCAGACATTCAAGGAAGAATTAGCAAACGGTCTTCACATTACTTCACAAAATAGAAACAGAAAGAATAGAGACTAATTCTTTTTATGAGGTCACAGTAATCCTCATACCTAAGTCCTATAAAGACCCAACAAAGAAAGAACATTACAAATTCTCAATAAAATACAAGAACACATTACAAAGAACATCCACTGTGATCAAATAGGCTTCATTCTAGTGATAGGTGGATGGTTCAATATACTCAGATCAGTTCATATAATCTACCAAATACACAGATTGAAAGATGAAACCACATGACCATTTCTTTAGATTTCAACAAAATCTAACACTTCTTCATAATAAAAATCCTGAATAGACAGTTGGCCAGTGGTCGTGCTTGCTTTTATCCTAGCACTCTGGAAACAAATTCAGATGGATCTCTGAATTTGAGGCCAGCCTAGTCCAGGATAGCCAAGGCAGAGAAACTCTGTCTCAGAAAACTGAAAATACGTGAAGAGACAAGAAGCACAAGAAAAATACATCAACAAAATAAATGCTATTTACAACTATCCCACAGTCAATATTAACCTAAATAGAGAAAAACTCAAAGCTTTTTCTGGAATGAAACACAGTTGTCTATCTTTTTCATACCTATAGAACTTTAAGCCTTAGCCAGAACAATAAGACAATTGAGGGAGATCAAGGAGATATCTATCAAAAAGGAAGAAGTCAAAATATCTTTCTCTGCAAACAATATGATTTTATCCATAAAAGATCATAAAAATTTACCAGGAAACTTCTACAGCTGATAAACACTTCCCTCAAAGTAATAGAACACAAACTTAATATGCACAGCACAGTTAGCCTTCTTATACAAAAATGACAAATAGACTGAGAAAAAAAAATCAGGGAAACAATGCCTTTCATTATAGCCTCAAAAATTAACTTGGGATAACTCCAACCCACCAATTTAAAGACTTGAATAATAAAACCTTTATGACACTGAAGAATGAAATTAAGGAAGATATCATAGGACAGAAAGATATCCCGTGTTCATAAATCAATGGAACTAATACAGTGAAAATGGTCATCCTTCCAAAAGCAATATACAGATTCAAAGCAATCCCCACCAATTCTTCATAGACATTATAAGGAAAAATGTAAGCTTTATATAAAAACATTAAAAATAAACAGGATTGCTAAAAACAATACTGAATAATGAAAAGTGAAAAAAGTCCTGGAAGTATCTCCACCCCCAATCTCATACGGTACTGCATTAAAAATGACAGCAAGGTCTGGAAGTACCCCCACCCCCAATATCATACAGTACTGCATTAAAAATGACAGCAAAGTCTCAGTATTTGGAAGTATTCCCACCCCCAATCTCATAAGGTACTGTATTAAAAATGACAGCAAGGTCTTAGTATTAAAAAAAAAGACACACCAATTAATTGAATCAAATTGAAGATTTTGACATAAGTCCATACACCTATGATTTTTTTATATTACAAAGAGTCCAAAACTCTGGAAAAACAATACTACCTTAAACAAATGGTGCTGGACAAATTGGATTTCTGCATATAGAAGAAAGCAAATAGATACATATTTATCACCCTGGCAAAAAAAAAACAAAACCAAAACCAAAACCAAACCAAAACAAAAAAAATCAACTCAAAATGGATCAAGAACTAGAACATAAAGCAAGATATACTGAATTTGATAGAGGGCTAAGTGAGGGATAGTCTTGAACTAATTGTCACAGGAAAAGACTTCTAAACAGATACCAATAATGCAAACACTAAGAACAACAAGTAATAAATAGGACCTTGTGAAACTGAGAAGATCTGCATGGTGACAGACACCATCACTCTAACAAAACAGCCTGCTACAAAGTGGGAAAATATTTCAGCAACTATACACCAATATAAGTGATTGACATATAATACAATTATATATATATGTATATATATATACATATATATGTATATGGGTGTGGGTGTGTGTGGATGTGGGGATGTGGGGGTGGGGGTGGGGGTGTAAAATAAAGAACTAAAAAAAGTGAACAACAAAAAACAAATAACCCATGTCTTCATTCTTAATAGCTGAGTAGTAGTATTCCATTGTGTAAATAAACCACATTTTCTGTATCCATTCTTCAGTTGTGGGCCATCTGCATTGTTTTAAGCTTCTGGCTATCACAAATAAGGCCACTGTGAACATAGAGGAACATGTGTCCCTGTGGCATGGTGGGGCATCTTTTGGGTATATACCTAAGAGCAGTATAACTGGGTCTTCAGGTAGATCTATTTCCAATTTATGAAGATCCTCTAGATTGATCTCCAGAGTGGTTGTACAAGTTTGCAGTCCCACCATCAATGGAAGACTGTTCCTCTTTCTCCACATCCTAGCCAACATGTGCTGTCACTTGAGTTTTTGATCTTAGCCAGTCTGATTGATATAAGGTAGAATTTCAGGGTCATTTTGATTTGTATTTCCCTGATGACTAAGGACTTAGTTCTTTAAGTGCTTCTCCGCCATTCAGGATTCCTCTGTTGTGAATTCTTTGTTCTATACCCCATTTTTTTGATTGGGTTGTTTGGTTTTTTGGAGGTTAGCTTCTTGATTTTTTTAATCTGTTTTGAATATTAACCCTCTTTTGGAAGTGGGGTTAGAGGAGAGTTTTTCCCAATCTGTAGTGAGTTTTGCAGGCAAATGGATGGAACTAAAAGTCATCCTAAGTGAGGTAACTCAGACCCAAAAGAACATGCATGGTTTATACTTACAAACAAGCAGATAATAGCCAAAAGGTACAGAATACCCAGGATACAGTCCACAGAACTCAAGAAGGTTAACAAGCCAAAGGGCCCAAGTGAGGATGCCTCAATCCCACTTGGGAAGGAGAAGAAAGCAATCAGGGGTAGGGGGTGGCAGAAGGAGGGAGATACCTGGGTGGGAGACGGGACAGTGAGGGGAAAAGGGAAACATGATCAGGTATTGGAGGGAACAGGAGTGAAAGCTCTGCAGGCCAGCAAAAAGAATGGAAACAGGCAACCTCAGGAAGTAGGAGGTGGGGGGACTCTCTAGAATATACCAGATACCTGTGCAGTGAGAGATGCTCAGGACTCAAAGGGAGGGACTTTAGATGAAATGCCTAACAGTGGGGAGAGGGTTAGGGTTAGGGTTAGGGTTAGAGTTAGGGTTAGGGTTAGGTTTAGGATTAGGGTTAGGGTTAGGGTAGAGAGATGGGTTTGCCATCCCACAGTCACAGTGGGATGTTCTGACCCAGTATTGTTCCTGTCTAAAAAAACTGCAGGAACAAAAATGGAGAAAAGAATGAAGGAAAGGAGGTTCAGTGACCAACCCAAACTAGGATCCAGCTAGCTCAAGTGAAGACTCCAAGGAATGACACTATGCTGGTGTTATGGTGTCCTTACAGACAGGAGCCTACCATGGCTGCCCTCCATGAGGCCCAACAAGCAGCTAAAGAGTCAGATGCAGGTACTTACACTCAGACAAAAGACAGAAGCCCTGTTGAATTAGGGAAAAGTTAGAAGAAGTTAAAGAGGAGGGAGATCCTATAGAAAGACCAGCAGTCTCACCTAACCTGGACCCCCGAGATCTCTCAGACACTGCTCCACCAAACAGTCATCATACACTAGCTGATGTGAGGCCCTTGACACATCAGTAGCAGAGAAGTGCCTGGTCTGACCTCAGTGAGAGAAGATACGCCTAATTTTCAAGAGACTTGAGGACCCAGGGAGTTGCGAGGTCTGGTAGGGTGGGGGCTGCGGGGGTAGGGACATCCTCTTAGAGATAGGATGAGGAGGAATGGGATGAGGAACACTTGGAGGACAAACCTGGAGGGGGATAACAACTATACTGTAAAAATAGATTAAAGAATTATAATAAAAAAACATAACTAGGATACAGATCTAAAAGAAAAGTTGATTTGAAAAGATGAAACATAAATGGTTGAGAAGCAACAAAATGTTCAATACCTTTAGTCATTAGGGAAATGCAAATCAAAACTACTTTGAGATTTCATCTTACACCAATAAGAATGGCCACGATCAGTAAAACAAATGGCAGGTTATGCTAACGAGAATATGGGGTAAGAAAAATACTCATCCATTGCTGATGGGAATGAAGACATGGACAGCTACTATGGAAATCAGTGGACCGGTTCTTTGGCAGGCTGGGAACAGATCTACCTCAAGTCCCAGCTATATCTCTTTTGGGCATATACCCAAAGAATTCTATGCCCTACTACAAAGGCACCTGCTCAATTATGTTCTCTGATGTTTTATTGACAATAATCAGAAATTAAAAACAGTCTAAGACATCTGTCAGTGACACTGGATAAAGAAAATGGAATATTATTCAGCTATTTAAAAATAAAATCATGTAATGCACAGGTAAATGAATGGAGCTAAAAAATAATTATCTCTAGTGAGGTAACAACAAATGTATTTATATATATAAATATAATAATATTTATATAATATAATATATATTATACATTAGATATTTTGGTTGTTACTTCACTATATATACCTCACTATATGTATATACTCACTATATACTCACTTATATGTATATATAAGCAGGTTACAGTCAATATCACCACTGATGTGAGGTATAAAGTAAGAGATGAGGGCACACCGAAGTGATAGATTTCATGAAGAATGGAAAATAATCTATATAGTTATGGATGAATGAGGGTGAGAGAGAAACTGGAACAGGAAGATTAAACAGATAGAGGGAGGGAAATGCTGGAAAGAGATAGAATATGGGGAAGGACAGCTACTGGTCATTTTAGGAGTTATATGCAAATGTACTTCAGTAGTGTATGTGTGTGTGTGTCTGTGTGTGTCTGTGTGTGTGTGTGAAAATCTAAATGGAACCATCAAATAATGCAAGATGACAAAGCCCCAACTGATTGGATAACCCTCACCACCAAATAAAACCTTCAGTGCCAGAAGTGGGTTACATCTAATTGAACTATTTCCCAGAGGGGCCTCATAGAACCATCCCCCCTCAAACATCCCAAGGAAGTACAAAGACTTTTGTTGCTTTCCACAAAATGATAGCATGGCCCTATTGCTGAAGGCAACACCCACACCCTCGCCGATCAGGGAGAAGTTGGGGTGGTGCCCACTCAGAGCCTGAACCCCTATGAGTAGAGTTTACTCTACGGGTAGGTAATTCTGCAACCTAGCAGAGAAGAAAGCGAGCAACAACTCAGCTATGAACCTTTTAACCTACAACATGCTGGTGCACGAGTGGCACAAAAGGCGTGGATTTAACCAACCAATGTTTAAATCGATTGAAGGCCCACTCTACGAGATGAAACCCATGGTTTTGACAATGCTTTGGTGGTCCAGAAACCGAGACTTGCTAGGCCCACGGGAAAGCCAAATATTACTTTTCTGCTAAAGGGACATAGCAATAAAATGACTACTAACATTCTGCTAAACTCAGTGACTAGTGTCATCAGGTTTGCTCTGACATTATTATAGAGGCTTCCTCCTGCAGTGTATGGAAACAAATACAGAGACCTACGACTAGATAATGTGCAGTTTGGAGAGATCTCGGAACACTCAGTCCTAAATGAGATGTCTCTATCAAATCCCTCCCCTCTGGGCTCAGGAAACTGTGTGAAAGAGGAGGGAAAGGACTTTTAAGAGCCAGTAAATATGGAAGCCACCAACAAAACAAGGCCTTTTAAATACAGCAGTGCTGAAGCGCTTATGAACGTGCAGAGTATGGCAGTAAGCACAAGTCTAAGCCAGGAAGACTTATGTGTGTGCAAGTGTCTTGTGCTTGAATCTGTTTCTTATGCCTCTTCTTTGGGTCCTTTTGTTCTCTTTGTTTATTCATTCGTTTGTTTTGTTCTCTTTTTTGCCTGTGTTTTTGTTTTATTTGTTTGTTTGTTTGTTTTTTGTTTTGGTTTTTCGAGACAGGGTTTCTCTGTATAGCCCTGGCTGTCCTGGAACTCACTCTGTAGACCAGGCTGGCCTCGAACTCAGAAATCTGCCTGCCTCTGCCTCCCAGTTGTCTGGATTAAAGGTGTGTGCCACCACTGTCTGGCTTGTCTGTGCTATTTTATTTTATTTTATTTTATTTTTTTTTAAATGTCTTATTTTCTAATGAGAGAAAGAAAGGAAGGACATGGATTTGCATGGATGGGGATGTGGAGAGGAGCTGGGAGAAGCTGGGAGAAGCTGAGAGAGGGAAACTATGGTCAGAAAATAGTGCATTAAAATATATTTTCAACTAAAAAATACACATTTTAAAATTTTTGTTGGCCGGGCGGTGGTGGCACACACCTTTAATCCCAGTACTTGGGAGGCAGAGGCAGGTGAATTTCTGAGTTTGAGGCCAGCCTGGTCTACAGAGTGAGTTCCAGGACAGCCAGGGCGACACAGAGAAACCCTGTCTCAAACAAACAAACAAACAAACAAACAAACAAAAACAAAAAACAAAAAACAAAAAACAAAAAACGAATAAATTTTTTATTGATTTTTTTCTGTGAATTTTACTCATGTACCCTAATCCTGTTCATCTCCCCATTCCTCCATATCTATTTTCTGCCTTTGCAGTCTTTCCCCCAAAAGAAAACAAAAGATAAAAACAAAAAAAAAAAGAGAAAAAATAACATAAGAAATGAAAAATAAAATAAAACATCTCACTGTGGAAGCTATGGTAAATGATGGTGTATCACACAGTATACCTTTTTGCCCAGACAGCTTTACTTGCCAATGTTCATTACAATGAGTCATTGGTATGATTCAAGGCCTCTAGCTTCTTCTACACTATCAACCTTCACTGGGTTTCCTCTCAGATATCATTGGTATGATTCAAGGCCTCTAGCTTCTTCTATACTATCAACATTCACTGAGTTTCTTCTCAGATATCCTGTTGTCCTGTGTCCTGGAGATTCTGCTGCTTTGGTTCTGTAGGAACAGCCTCTCGTCATGCACTCCAGCTGTTCATAAATGAGGTAGAAGTTGGGGTGAGCCAACTCAAAAGCCTGGATCTGAGCCCGGGTGGTGGCTGTGTTCTTTAGCCTACCAGCTTTCCTATACTAGTGCCAGGGTCAGCTTTTCCACTTGGCCCAGGCAAGGGGAAGGACCAGCTCTCTCGCTTGTGGAGGTCTGTAGGAGGCAGAATGGGCTATGCTGGGCTCATTCCCTCAGGAGGGTTCAACTATGTCCATGCTACCAGGGTCAGCTTTATTGTATTGCCTAGGTGAGATGAAGGCCTGCTCCCACAAATACTATAGCTGGTAAGGGGCAGGGCCAACTATGTGCAGCCCTCAGACATCAAGATAGATCTAGGAGGCAGGCCAGACCAGGATGTCTACATGGCCTTTGGTGGTAACATGGACACAGACATGGGACATAAACACAGATCCCTGCTGCTGAAGGTCCAGTCACAGACTCAGACATGGCTCTCAGTGACAGCACAGGCTGGGATCTCATCATGGCTTCAGGTGGCAGGGCAGGCTACTCACATCAGGCTAATCCTCCCCAACTTTCACTTCTCTAGTTCTGCCTCTCTTCATAGTACCACCTTTCCCCCTCTCTTTCTCCACCATCTTTCCACCACATACTTGCTTATCATATGTGGTATGATGGTTGTGTGACTCTGGGTTTCATAAATCCTTAAAAATTGAAATTAAAATCAAAATAAAAAGAACAAATTAGAGCTTAATACTAGTGAGAACTTAAACTACCTTAAGACAATTATAACATATCAAATTGGTAGAGAACAATGAATGTAATAGTATTCATTGATCTGTGAAGTTGCTTTGAGAAATTTGTGCAAATTATATAGGAGGTACTGAATATCTGTGTAAGAATAACAAGTAAAAAATCAGATATAAAAGTTTGGTATTCTAGAGAGATATATGAGCCAGGAATAAAGATGATTCTCCAAAATTCAACTTACAGAGGCCTCTGTAGTCTTTGGACTGGATACACTGCCATCTGAAGGATGACACAGATGGAGAGAACCATCAACCATGACTTAGGATATGATGCAGGTTGGAAGATCATGAGGACCTGACCAGGTCTGAAGCTTTCTGTCACTGCTGTGGCTTGGTGCCTGGCATATGTGAAGGACAAGACTTACTTCTAGAAACCCCTGTTACTATCTTTAAAGAGACAGGGGTTAGAGGAAGGGGCAGAACAAATATAATCCATTTGTCTAATTGCTATATTAATGAAATTGAGCTTAACTTCAAAATCTGCCACTGGACAGACTGATCTGAACTCTGGGAGTATCATATGAGAGGCCCATATCCTTTGTGTAAATTCTTCCAGTGGTTGTAATTGTCATCAAGATACAGTTTGAGCTCTTTCTTACATATCCAAATCCTCAACAGAGCTTCTACCTTCTCTTCTATTTCAATCTACCTCTCCTCCTTACTCCTCACTCTGACCCTGCCACAGGGAGCTTGGCTGCCAAATGCTCCTCTTCCATTTCCTATACCAAATATTTTTACATTTTCCAGATCTAAATGGAAATGTCTCGTCTCTTTTACCTGCTCCTATTTTATATGGCTATTTACCAAATCTCAGTAAACATTGCTTTTTCCCAAGAAGAATGGCTGTTTTTTATCTTGCTTTTTAAGTTACAGTGTATCAGTACTAAACAATACTATCAGTCTAAACAATATAGTTTATACTTTAAACTGTTTCTTTTGGGGGGCGTGATGAGGTGCTGTGAATTAGCTAAAGAACTTTTGGACTTTGGCAAGAGTTTGTCAGCCAAGGACAAGCTGGCAGTTTAACCAGCAGTGGGCAAACGTGAGCCAACTGACTAGTCATAGAATCTTGGGGAGAGTATTATGATGTCATAGAAGAGCTGAGAGTTTAGAGGGGAGGGAAGCCGAGCACTTGGGTCAGAAGACTTTGGCTTCTGATAGTCATGGACTCACTAGACTGCTGAGGAAGATCCAGCATCCATCTCTCTGCTGAAAACATCCAGGAAACTACTTTTAACAGCGGAATCAAGTATGGAAATGCTGAACTAAGAAGAGTCTGAGGAAGAAGAGGAAGAATTGTGTTGCCAGATCAGGTAACACATACAAGCCTTGTCTTGTTAGGTCTTCTTTCTCCGACTTGTTCCTTTACTCATCATTTAATGATGTCCACATAATACTATACAGCATGTAAGATATTAGAAGAGTAGCACAATGAAAGTATCTATGCTGATTAAAGAGAGAAGCAGAAAATCAACTGTGGGAGTACTGTTATAAAACACGAACAGGTTAATATTTTGTGAAAGGAACTTTAAGGAAACATGGACTTAGCTGATGGGCCAAGGAAGTTTAATTGAGTGATACTTACATAGAACCTCAGGTTTGAATAGTATTTAGTGAGAGATTAGAGTGGCTACTGGAAAGATATTCTTAAGAATGGGAAGCCATTCAAAGATCCTAAAAGGACCCAGCAGCCATCTCTTCTGAGCCAGCCTACAAAGCATGAGAGAACAGTAGCCATAAGTGAGAGGATGACCAGAGAGGGCAGCCCTACTAGGGCCCTAATGAACTTGGATTTAGGTCAATCCTCACTAAAGCAGAATACCAGAAAGACCTGAGAAAGCAGCCCTGTACCTTCACCTTGGAGTTAAGACAGTGGACAGACTTCTGGGGCAGCCTTAAGAAGGGGACATACGGAATCAGGGAGAAACTTGTTCTGAGGGGAAGCAGCAGGTAATAGTAAGGTTTTATATAGAGGAGGCTTCAAGAGGGTTAACTATTCCTGCATAAAAGGAGAAGTTCCCCTCTGGAGGGGAAAAGAGTAATCAGAATCCAACTACAGTATAACAGACTCCTTGTACCAGTTGACAAGATGATGGCAGCAGAACTGGTTTGGGATGGACTTGTATCCAGTGTGGTAAGACTGCTCAGGGATTTGTCATTGTCTCCCCTATGTCATAGTGGACTAGATTGACTCCTAGCCTATTTGCCACCTCTAACACTGAGAATTTGTTCATCTATATGTAACACAGGGAAAATGGTGTATGTGTGGTGGGGATATAACTCAAGAGCTCTGAACTGGGATAAGAAATGCTGTAGTAGAAACAGCCTGTCCAGACCTAGATAAGTGGATGGATCCTAACAATCTGGACTTCTCAGTCACAAGGAAACTCTGAATTGTCCTTTAAGTATACCATCCTTCAAGTTAGAGGAGGAACAGAGGAGAAGAGAAAGAGAGAGAGACAGAGACAGAGATAGAGACAGAGACAGAGATAGAGAGACAGAGACAGAGAGAGACAGAGAGAGGCAGAGAGACAGAGAGATAGAGAGACAGAGACAGAGAGAGGCAGAGACAGACAGAAAGAGGCAGAGAGAGACAGAGGCAGAGAGAGACAGAGACAGAGGCAGAGAGAGACAGAGATAGAGAGACAGAGACAGAGACAGAAAGAGGCAGAGACAGAAAGAGGCAGAGAGAGACAGAGGCAGAGAGACAAAGAAATAGAGGAGATAGGTAGAGACAAGGGGGCGGAGAGAATAGTGGAGCAGAAATACACTCAAAGAGAAGCAATAGGAAATAAACACAGGGTGTTGGATCCTCCTCTGAGCCTGGCCTCAGGTTGAGGACCTTAAAGGAGTAGATGCAAACAAGGTGAAGAAACAGATAAGGGACTTCCTGTAGGTATATACCTCCAAACTCACTGCCTAAGGCTTCATGAGCTCCAAAACATGTACTTTGTGCAGAATTATTCAAATTCTCTCTCTCTCTCTCTCTCTCTCTCTCTCTCTCTCTCTCTCTCTCACACACACACACACACACACACACACACACACACACATACACACACATACACACACACACTCCCACACACTCATACATATGTATACATACATACACACTCACACATACACACACACTCTCACACACACGTACACATCTTTCTGTGAAATATCTTTAAGCCAAGATGGTAGAGACTCAGACACTTGTCACTTTTTCCTAGCTGGCCTAGTGTCTACTCCTATGCTAATGTGTCTGTCATTTTTTGTTTGTCCTTATTACTGACCTCAATCTTAGGCAAGTCTGGGCACTGCTAGGCAGATCTGCTAGCTCAGTCCCTTTGTGACATCTCTTGTCCAGGGAGGGATTGGATGACTTCTTATCTCACCCTTACCCCTTAGTAATGCTGCTCCAGGCTCATCCTCTTGATACAGAAGTAGAAGCTTCTTAACAAAGGACAGAAAACCTTTATAACTGATAGGCTTAGTTACAAGAGAATTGAAAATCTGTCCCCCAAAGTCACACCCTTTCCAAAAGTAAACAATCTTGACAGTTCAGCTTCATCACTGAGGGAGAAACTCAGGAGTGTGAAGGGTTGATATCCAGTGGGTTTTCTCTCTTCACATTTCTGTCCCTGCTGCTACTATAGTTCAGGGGATTCAGAGCATTCTTGGGCCCATGAAAGTCTTCACTCTCTACATCCAGGAATACAGAGGTTCTTCCTTGGATGCCAGAGGCTTTCAGAGTAAGGATCACAAAGTTGAGTCAAGAGAGAACAGGTAGGACTGAGCAATTAGCTTAACAGAAAGTCACTGTCTCCACAGGGTGGAGGTAACAGTCACACCTAGGTTCACTGGGACCCAGTTTGTCAAGTATAAACTGGATTTAGGTCGAGCTCCCAGGTGGAAAAGGCATGAGTCTAAGAACCTGGCAGCCATCCTCCAGGACAGCCAAGGCCTTATGTCTGTTATGATGTCATAAAGACTGATTCTTATGGCAATATAGGTCATCTTACAGGTGTCTTTAGTAACCACCAAATTCAGGCCATCTTACAGGTGTCTTTAGTAACCACCAAATTCAAGAACTCTGCACACTTCCAGGGCTTTCCTCCTATGGTAACAAGTACTATCTGGTAAAAATAATTTGTAGTTTCTCTCTCCAGGAGTCCCTGCATCTTCTGGACAATAGGACAAGAAGATAGTCTAAGTATTAAGGAAAGGAATGGATGGGATACAGTTGGAAGGGTCTACTCCAGGAGACCAAAAACCTTAGCAGGCACCATTAGAGAGAGGAATTCTTCACCCAGTTCTCAACTAAAGACCCTAATGAGAAAGTGTAATTAATCTTAACTTGATCCAACTCACGGGCACTGTCACAGACTTCAAGCTAATTCCTTTCTTGTAGCATCATAAAAGAGCATGAACACACACACACACACACACACATTCATGCACACTCACAAACATATGAATATGCATGCCTACAAATACATCAATATTTGGTGACATTTTAAAAGTTTGTGCCAGAGGGTATTTTTTAAAAATCCCTGTGGGTGCCACAAGGTTGGGAGGGTGACTGAAAATACACTTAGGCAGTCTCTGCTCCAACAACATCTTCCTCCATCTGGGCAACAGGGCTCTGACAGGCCTGGTACCTACCCAACATAGATGTATGGTTTTCTGAACTGAGTATACATTAAGAGTGTACAAAAATATCCTGATTCCTTAGATATCTCCTTTCCAGTTACATGTTAACCCTGGACACTCTGCCTTTGAATTCTTAGTCACTTTTTTACCTGAGCTGAAACAAAGTTATTTGATATTTCACTATTTACCAAAGAATAAAATCATTGTAAAAGTTTTGAATGGTTTCGTTTGAGGTCTCTCCAAGGTCAGTTCCTTCCTCCCAACCCTTGATGCTGCTTCCTTAAAGAAGAGATAATAGCTAGGAGATGTGAATGGAGCTGCCTCAGCCTATGGCTTATAGAGCTAGATCTTGTACTTTAGCCGTTGCCTGGGTCACTGACTTATCAGTGTCTTCTTGCTGACACTAGCCAGTGGCCTCTGATAGCCCATGTTACGAGACTTGTGGAA
>JADRCC010576508.1:0-27411 GCA_019843855.1 Hylomyscus alleni
AACCTCTAGTTTAGGATGAAGAACTGGGAGAAATGATTGGTCATTAAAGAATCTGACCAGCCTTGTTTTTACATTATTGATCACTTTGGGTTTCATACTAAGCAGTTATTCTATGAACTGTTCATGAATCAGTCCTCAAGAGCACCAGGCTTCATGGGTCATGCTTATAAAAACTTTAAATCATTATAGTTTTCTCATTATAGTTTACTGCTTTGAAGGACTTCTATACCTGTTTAATTATTTTCACCTTGCTTCTAGTTATTAAGAGTTGCTACATATCCACTGATAGTTTGGGAATCCATCTTTACTATTACTACCAAAGATTTCTGTTTTAAACACCTATCATATGCTTACAAAGCTCTGCTACTATATAGTTTATGAGGATGTTCATACCCACATCCCTTCTTGGAGGCCTTGATTATGGTTTCCCATGTAGAGAACAGAGGAAGGTAGAGACTTTTCCACAAAGATAACACTTGAGTTCCTAGATTCAATTTTTTTTTAAAAAAATCTTGAATTACAGAATGAATTGGAAGTGTTTTATTCTTCCATTGCCATGACAAGCAAAACATTATGAGCCAAAAAATGAAAAGAAACTGGATAATAATAATAATAGTAATAATAATAGTAATAATAGTAGTTGACAGGCAAAGGAGTTAAAAGGCTTTTAATTAAAAATTCCTGAGTGGTTGATGATGTGTGCAGAAACTGAAAATGGAAAGCATGTCGTTGATGACATACAAAACTATACAAGTAGATCATTGGTGGTGCTGGCAAACATCCGAGAGTATGGTTGAATCTGCCCTTTGTTAACTTTAGTCATGTTACCCATCTCCAAGGAAAGGTTGACACTGAATAGCTACTGAGCTAGGTTAATGCTGGCAGCAAAGTCTGTTTTCTTCTGATTTTCTGATCCATCTACCAGGTCCACAATTTTGACTTTACCTTCAGATGTCTGACAGATCTCATTGATTTTTGGCACTCTGATACCCAATCACTAAACCTATCAAACTGTTTCAAACTGTGAGTTCATGAGAAGACATCTGAGTAGAAGCATCTAAATCTGTGTAATACCCTTTCACTTGTGACAATCTAAGTTTAATACTATTCAGTGCTTCTGGCCTATTGTTCTGATGTGCTGGGAAAATAAAGTTTATTTTACCAAACTGGTACAGTTGGGTTAAATCTGGCTGTGGAATGACATACACTCCTTGAAGGGAAGGTGCTCAGGCAGTGGTTTGTCAGGTAAAGAAAGAGAAACAGAAAGGTCATAGTATACCTGTGATTGGAGAATTTGACAGTTTGGGCCAGTTTATGATGGTTACACTCTTGGGCAAGAAAGGGCTTGAATATGACCAAAGATTCGGTATGATGTACTCAAAGATAGGTTAAAGAACACCAGCAAAGTACTGGCTTCCTCAGCTATGCAGACATGAGCTCCTGTTCTTTTTTCATGATCTTACAACCATCTTGTTCACTGAGAGACACTGTCCTTGGAAAGGTTAGGAGTCTGTGGGTAGCTCTGCTATTGGTCAGAAGTCTGTGGGTAGCTCTGCTATTGGTCAGAAGTCTGTGGGTAGCTCTGCTATTGGTCAGAAGGCTGCCGGTGTCCTCTTCTAGTTTATGAATAATAAAAGTAAAACTTTTAAAGAAGGTTATAATTCTCTCAAGAAAATTTTCTGCCATGTTGATAGGTGCATCTACTGGTATCATCTTAACTAATCCTTGTTTCACGCTGATGGTATTCCCAGCCTCTTTTCCCTATAAAAGTAGCTTAATAATGAGAGTGACGTGGACTCTGCCTTCAAACTCATCAGTATCCATGTGGAACAGAATTATAGAAGACTAAGCTTTGAGTGACTAAATTTTTGGCACTGGTAAGGATGAATACCAAAACCTGAAGGAATACAGTTGAGAGAGAGGTGCAAGTAAATGCTCTTCCCATTCCATCTCTTCTCCTCCAAGTAGATAGGAGAAAGGGAGAAGAAGTAAATAAAAATGAGGATGTGAGAAAGAGAACCCCAGGATTGAGGGCTATGTAAGGGCAGCAGTGGGTGATGGGAGGAAAAAGGATGGGCTGCTTCATATCCTGCTTTTGATGGTTCTGCCAAGACCCACTGAGTTTTAGAAAATAACTCTACCACAATTGGAGCCATCATCTTCCTGTCCATTTCATACCTTCTTTGATGCTTAATGTAGAGCACTCTATATTTGAGATTCTTATGTATTGATACATCTAAAGTATTGATATACCTTTAAGCACTATTGCCAAGACATGACATTCGATGTTATGAAAAGGTACTGTTTTTGACTCCCTGTTTTTGTTTTCTGTACCCTGGTCTTGTTTCTCAGTACCCAGAATTCATATCTTGGCTAGGCTTCCAACTATTGCTGCAATTAATGAAATCTATAGTGCCTTCACTACAAAAACCAACCAAACAAAAACAAAACTCATTTCTCATGTAGTGGTCCAACAGTATAATTCCTATAGAGATGTGCTTATATATGACTCTTATTCAGAGACCAGACAGGAGGAGATGTTGATCAAAACTGAAGATGGCAGTGTTGTCCTATAATATGTCTTATTTGAGAACCCTAAGCTGTCACTGGGTATTTCTGCCTAAACAGAAGATTCATGGTAATCTAGAAGTACAAAGTTCTCCCCTGACAACTACAAATATCCACATCTCAAACTTTCAGGTACCTGCTCTTTTTAGGAGGCTGATTTTTGTCCTGAAGCATTGTATAGAAAGACTTCAGTCTTCCTAATGTTCTACTAACCATGCAGTGAGTCCTAGGCCTCATCTCCAATCTGATCGGCTCTCCAACTGTAGTAGATGAAGGCTTCTCTACAGGCTGACAAGTGAGTTCACACCTTCTGTGCTCTGAATAATTGATTAGAGCCTACCCTTCTCCTTTGCATACAGGCCACTCTCAATATCAACTACTTACCTGTAGAATTTTTCCTTCACTATATCCTTCTCCTGTGTCTCCAAAACATCAAAGGCTGCATAAGCTAGTGTATTGGCCACTTAGATTGTGGTCTACATGTCAGAAAGATAAGTTTTCTCTAAGTTTTTCTACCTTATTATTCCAAGGACTATTAAATGGAGTCTTCTTTGTCATCTGGCAAATGAAAATTTAATTTTAGAGTCTTATCTTTATTAAAGTCTTAAAGAACTCTCTAAAGAGAGTCTTACATCAGGTTTCTAAGAAATAGAGCTTTGAAAATAGGCATTCCTACATTCTTAGGAAAAATTTGTAAAACACCTAGGAAAAAATGTCAGGGTAGGGCAAAAGAAGGCAATGATGGCCTCATACAGAAATATAGTTAGATTGGTCCCATGGTGCATTCTGAAGCATAAATCGTACCACGAAGATTTTCTTCCCCATCTGGCCATCAGTCATCACACTAGGGCCAATGCTAATCAGTAGATAGGCATAGGACCAAGTGGGGATCCTGGAGGTTATACAGAGGAGGGCTCTGGTATGATCATGGACAGTAGCCAAGGCAGTAGGTACTGTAAGTTGATAACAGAGAACTAGAATCCAAATCTGTTTCACCTGCTATACCCAACTTTACAATGTTGAAAAAGAATGTAGTTTTAGATAACTAATTTCATTTGGACAACACGATTAATCTTTGAAATTCTGTTTCTTCCCTAGGGAAATATAAGAATGAGAGGTCACCTGAAGGGATTAACTGAGGACAAATTTGTAAAAGAGCTAGTTAAGAACTTACCTCTGATGAGTTTGAAATCAGTGTTACATTAACAATGGAGGCAGAAGTTTACTCCTTGTGCCTGCTACTTTACCAGGCACAAGATTAGTTTTATCTTATGTAGAAGCTGGCATCTATTTCTTTTTGTAAAATCACAGGTGTCACTTGTACAATATAGGAATATACTTGAATGATATTTAAGAAAAAGAAGTAAAGGTTGTAGGACATAATCAGTGTGATTAATGTTCAAAGAGAGTAATTTACTGTAAGAATTTTAACACACCACCAATACTTTTTTGAAAGGCTTATTGATAATGTGTGAGAGAAATGAGATGAATCTCACTGAAATAAACAATTCTACACACTTCAGGATTTATATTGGTCTAGAATTTTCTGTACAGAGGGATTTATTGAATAACTATTAGAAAGATGTGGAGACTCTTATCATTTGACAATTCATCTCTCTTGCTTATATCAGTTTTATGTAATTTCCCCAAGATGGTATTTTTATCTGTCAACTACTATTTAGCCAATGTCTTTTGGAAAGGCTTTTAACAAGTACTTCCAGTATGTGGACTCCTTATATAATTCTAAGAACATTTGTATATACTAAATGACATGAATTTGTCCAACAGTTTTAGGATGACCTGTGCATCTCTGGTTTATGTTCCCATTCACTGAACATACAATTTCTGTGTCTGACCATGTCTCTTTGGGGAGTTGCTCTGCAGGCAATCAATCATATTCCTATCATGTTTGTCAAAAATGAAATAACTATAGAAACAATATTTAAAGTAGTTTTATATCTTAATATAGTGTAGAGTCCGGCCAGCGGTTCTACCTGGGTCAGTGGATCTGTGGAAGTTGGACTAGGCCTGTAGAAATAAACAGGAAGAAAAAAGACACAGAGGAACGCCAAGAAAAAATGTATCAAAGCATTGTTTTACTTTTAGGTAAAGTGAGTATTTGTACCCAGGTGCCAAAATGAAACCAAAACATTTACAGAATAATAAATGCATAGCGTATATACAACAGCAGACATGGGAACACCAGAGTCCTCGGCAGAATCAGCTTTCAGTCTGAAACAATGTTTATAGTAAATAAATGACTTCCAACAGGAGGTTTTGTAGAACTAGGAGGAAGTCCATTTCTGCATCTGAGAAGAGCTCTAATGTTTGTGGGCTAATGTCCTGCACCACCCGTGGCCGGCTTTTAGTTCCAGGAGTGACCCACGCTTTTGGAACTTGGCAGAGGGAAGATGTTAGCTTGCTTGCTTGTGTTCAGGCAGAGGGGGTAGGAGGCAACAATATAGTATCACAGAAAAGTTAGGCAAGTATTTGGAATGATTCTTTAAGAATCATTTGGGAAGAGGCAACATTTCACCCTTATTTATTTATATAAAAAGCAGGGTCGAGGTCATATCACTTGACACAATTTTCTCACGGGAATCATCATGGTGCATGAGCAGAACACCTGAGGGTCTCTTGGTTCTCATGTATCCAGCAATGGAGTGATGTGCATTTAGCTTGCTAAAGCAAACTGGGTATAACGTGCTTTTAACAAAACACAGCCACTTGGCACAAGCCTCTATGTGGATCGACTACCACCACAGAAACAGGCTCCTGAAAGCACCATTGGCATCCATACAATAATGTCAAGATATGCCTCTAATACTCGCAGAGTCTGGGTTCTGCCACCGTATCTCTGAATGCAAAAAGTCCTTGCAAGCTTGCTTTCCCTGACACAGAACGCAGAAGCTGGGAGAAGGCCTCTGTTGAAATGCAAATTTTCGGCTTTTGCTCTGGAGTCTGTTGACTAAGGAACAGGTCTCAATTCAAATGCAAATTAGTAGGTTGGTTAGCAGGTTCAGGGATTTGCGTTAACCCTTGAAATGCTGGAACAGCAGTGGTAGTTAAAGTCACAAATGAGGTGAATTGACACCTTCGGGATGGCACCGGCTTTCAGAATGCCTCAGGTCGGCACCTTCGGGACAGTGCCAGCTCAGAGATAGCAGAAACTTCTGTGTTCCAGGTGTAAGCCAAGAGAAAATCTTTTATTTTGCTTCGGGATTTGTGATTTTCTGGAGAAAACGGGAAGTAATACCTTCAAGGCTGGCAGAAAAAGCCTGTCAGTTTTGGACAAAGGAAAACAAGGAAAAAGGAAAAAAATCTTTTCTGCAGAAAGTTGAACACATCTGCTAAGAGGGACATGGCTCTAAGTCAACCTGTCGAATTAATCTTTCTGGTAACCAACGTGACTCGTCATCTTTCTGGGAAAAAATACACATGGACCCTCTGCCCCACACCAGAACAGGATCTGGTCCATGCCAAGCATTGGTGAGCGGGTCCTTCCAGCAAACCATGGCATACAAACTTAATGTGTTCGGATGCCAGTGCTGATCTGCCACAGATTGGCCTTTGATGTCAGTCTGCAGAAAATTTAGAATAAAGAGTACCAAGGCGAGATGTGCCTTTGGAGACCTCAGGGGAAATAAATTACCTCCCCTGGTCTTGAAAAGCCAATTTTTAATCGTGCAATGAGCTCGCTTGACAATGCCTTGCCCCATAGGGTTATGAGGGATTCCAGTTTTATGCAAAATACCAAAATCTTTGCAGAAAGAGATAAAATTTTTCTTGTGTAACCGGGCCCATTGTTGGTCTTCAATAATTTTGGCAAACCCATGATGCTAAATGCTTGTAAACAATGGTCAATTACATTTCTCAAGGCTTCTGCTGTTTGCAGTGAAGCAAACATAAATCCTGAACACGTGTCAATACAGACATGTATATATTTAAGTTTTCCAAATTCTGCATAATGGGTTACATCCATCTGCCAGATTTTATTAGGCATCAGGCTCCTTAGGTTCACCCACAAATGCGGTACTGGAGTTAAAATAAGACACTTAGGGCATTGCTTAACTATCATTCTTGCTTGTTCTTTGGAAATTTTGTGTTTGAGCCTCAGAGTTTGGCTGGATAGGTGGAAATAATCATGATCCCATTTAGCTAAGGCCACAAGATCTGAAACTAAGGCTTCTCCTACCAGAGCTTTATCAATGAGATCATTACCTCTGGCTAACAGCCCAGGTAGGCCAGAATGGGCTCATATTTGACCAATATAAAATTGGTTTTTTTCGTGCAAGAATGATATTTTGTAATTGAGAAAATAGGACTTCTGCTGGGGTGTCCAAATTAAATGTACTGCATGTTTCTAGCAACGGTACTGATAGGTAAATGTAAAAGCTGTCCGTGTAGATATTAATTGCATCAGGCACAGCTTCAAATACTTTTAAAACTGCTGTTAGTTCAGCCAATTGTGCTGAGAGACCAGGAGTCTCTACAAGCACGTTTTGACTATTAATGAGATACCCAGCCTTCCCATTAGAAGATCCATCAGTAAATACCACAAGGGCATTTTCCAGAGGCTGCCAAGCCATTACCTTAGGAAAAATCACTTCATGCACATTTAGAAACTTTATTAGTTTATCCTGGGGATAATGATTATCTATAGTTCCCTGAAATCCAATTTGAGCAAGCAACCATTCTGTGCTATGCTGCTTTGGCCAGGAGCCTTGCTCTACAGTAAAAGGCTGAATGATAACATCCGGTTCCTTGCCAAAATAAGTTAGTGCTTGTTTCCTACCAAGCACTATTATTTGTGCAACAGCTTCATAGTATGGCAAGATATTACGTTTAGGAGACACCCTTGAATGGATCCATATAATAGGTGCCTTCTGCCATAATAACTTAGGGACATGAGTTGTGTTGAAAATTAATAAATGCAAAGGTAAGGAATAATCTATGTAAGTTATAAATTGATTCTCAATAGCTTTTTCTACCTGCTGTAAAGCAGATAATCCTTCTTTAGTTAAAGATCTAGGAGAATTTGGATCAGAATTACCTCTAAGAATACCAAACAGGGGCTTCAAGTCTCCTGTAATAAGTTTTAGGTAGGGACGAAGCTAATTAATATCACCTAACAATTTTTGGAAATCATTCAAAGTTTTTAATTTGTCTCTACAAATAACTATCTTTTGAGGAATAACAGCTTGATCTGTAAGTATAAAACCTAAATAATTATATGGATCCTGAGATGAGATACCTAGCCTTCCCATTAGAAGATCCATCAGTAAATACCACAAGGGCATTTTCCAGAGGCTGCCAAGCCATTACCTTAGGAAAGCAT
Source organism: Hylomyscus alleni (assembly GCA_019843855.1). Classification (NCBI taxonomy): domain Eukaryota; kingdom Metazoa; phylum Chordata; class Mammalia; order Rodentia; family Muridae; genus Hylomyscus; species Hylomyscus alleni. The sequence continues at coordinate 7,907 of JADRCC010576508.1, forward strand.
TATAGAAAATGCTTCTCTGGGGCTACTTGCAGTCCCCCTTCATTAAAGGCAACTTGTAAATCTCTGTAACATAAAAGTATATCTTGAGGAACTTTCTCTGCTATTAAGACATCATCTATGTAGTGGGCAATATATATCATTGGCCATTTCTTCCTTATAGGATCAATGACCTGACCCACGAATTTCTGGCAAAACATAGGACTATAAGCCATACCTTGAGGAAGGACTGTCCACTGATACCTTTTCATAGGTTCCTTAAACTTTACCGATGGAACACTGAAAGCAAACCTCTCACAATCCTCTGGGTGCAAAGGAATTGTAAAGAAACAGTCCTTTACATCCATAACTATTTTGTAAAATCCTTTTGGAATTGCCACTGGAGATGGTAATCCAGTCTGTAAAGCTCCCATTAACACCATAGTTTCATTTACCTTTCTCAAATCTTGCAACAGTCTCCATTTACTTGACTTTTTCCTAGTCACAAATATTGGCATGTTTCACGGGGAATTTGATTCCTTCCGGTGTCCTGCTTCTAATTGTTCCTGCACCAGAAGCTGCTTCTATTTTCTCTTGAGATAAAGGCCACTGATCAACCCACATGGGAGAATTATTTATCCACTGGATTTTATCCACATGGGGTACAGTACAGGAATGACAATGGTCATTATAGAAAATGCTTCAAACCTTTATTATTAGAACGAGTCTTATGGTCTCTGTAAGTTCTAATGTTCCGTTTGAACCTCTGCCTATTAGCTAGCTCACTAGGGCTGCACAGAACCAGCTGCATCTGTGACAACAGATCTCTCCCCCACAGAGTTACAATGAGATTAGACATAACATATCGCTGGCTCTGCCCTGTGTTACCTTCCTCATCCCTCCAGGTTAGAAGCTTAGAGCTTCGTTTTGGGTTATTGGCATATCCAATCCCTTGGAGGTGAATAATGGACTCTGTCAGAGGCCAATTTGAGGGCCAGCTCTGCAATATGATAATTGTCACATCCACCCCTGCCCCTGTATCTATCAGCTCCTCAAAACTTTGTCCTTCAATAGTTAATTTAAGTTTAGGCCTATTATTTGTAATAGATTGTATCCAAAATACTTCAAGAGCACCAGAACAACCTTGTCCTGCCTCAAAAGCAATAGCCTTAGGAGATGTAGGACGTGAAGGATCTAAAAGCTGAGCAATTTCTTCAGAAGCAGATACTATAATGACACTGCGTGGTGAGGAAGCCATAATTTTTATTTCTCCTTGATAGTTGCGGTCAATAACACCTGGGTAAATTTGTAATCCATCCACAATAACACTACCTTTGCCAATCACAAAACCCCAAGTCTCTGGAGGTAATGGTCCATAAACTCCAGTAGACAAAATCCTAATTCCCATATCTGGAGTTAATACTGTGTTCTGGGTGGCAGATAATTCCACCCCTGCGCACCCTGGCACTGCTCTGAGGAGCTCAGATATAGTTTGTCCTGATCTGTTGGCGGGGCCCCATGCACTGCCTTTTGGTTCCAAAATGGGGCCTGGGGCCGACCCCTGGACTCGTTTTTTGAACAAGTGCAACCTTGAGTAGCTTTCTTAGACTGACCCCCTTTTGTCCACTGCTTCCTTCTTTTACAGCAGTCACAAAGCCTGGGTGCAGCACCTGATTGCTGTCACTCTGCATTTCCTGACCTTTTTGAACACTCACTTTTAAAATGATTATAGCTCCCACAGTGAAAACATCTTTTACCATCCTGTTGTTATTGTTGTGCCAGAATTTCTGGGACCATAGTGCCTTGCAATGCAGCTGCAATGGCTAACCCCTGATTAAACACAGGTCCTATATCGGCACAAAGATGTATGTAACCAGATAAGTCCATCTGACCCTTGTGCAGTAGAACTGCCCTGCATGTTTCGTTAGTGTTCTCAAACGCTAACTGCGTGATTAGGGGGCCATCTGTATAGGCACTACCAAGTGTCCTACTGGCGGCTTATTGCAGCCTAGCCACGAAACATTTACAATGTTCTCTCCACTCCGAACACCAAATTAAATAATCCCCTACCCTTAGCTATAAAATAGCTTTGCACACCATTTTCCAGTCCTGCAGCGTTAGGTTATAATCCATGATATTATCTACCAACGCTTGGGTAAACGGCACACTAGGCCCATAATGATCAACAGCCTCTTTAAATCCTTGATCATTTTGATGTCAAAAGCTTGCTAAAATCTATACACATCGTCACTTTGGTCTCTCCTTTCCATTACCAGAAAGGCTAGTAACCCAGATACATCCTGCCCGTTCTCTTGAGCTCATTGGAACGCCCCCTCTAAGGGCCAATGTCCTGCCCCCTAGATAGCTGTCTTTACTTCTGTCTGCTTGCATTTTAAAATCCTTGAATTCTTTACTTAATTCTTGTAGTTTGATCTCTAGTTCTGCTCTACTTAAACGAGATCCATTTTGATATCTCTCCCTTATCTGGGAGGGCACAGATCTTGTGTAAAATAGTCGTCTCTTCACTCAAGATGTGGCGAGTTTGCCTTTTACGGAGGAAGTTTGGGTAAATTCAGTTATCGTCCTGGAGCCCAATGAAATTTGAGCCACTTCAGCTATCGTACTCTAATCCAAGGAGCTTTCCGTACTTGAGTCTGAGGAGCTTTGAGCCTTCTTGGCTACCTTACTAGAATCTGAAACTGTGGTCACCTCTGAATTTACCAGACTAATTTTGCCGTCTGTCTGACCCTCCTTTCGATAATTTTTCTCATTTTCAATCATAATGTCCATAACCATACCCCAAAGGTGGAGGGGAAATCCATCTACCTTATAATTTGTAAGTGCCTTTCCTATTTTCTCCCAGTATTTTTTGTTGATTTTTGTTAGACCTTCCAACCAAGGACAGTGAGCTTCTATCTGCTCTGACAGTTCTGCTAATGCCTTCTCTTTAACCCTTACTCCTTTAGTCCTGAGTAGCTTGTCCGCATCCTAGATAGCCACCTTAGAAACATTCGCTCCCATTTCCTACTGTCAGAAAAGAAAAAAAAAAAAAAACCCTAGGTGGATTAGAGTACCGGGCCAGTACTTTTTCAACCTAGTGCCCACAGCCTTCCTACATTGAATCCTGGCCAGCGCTAGCCTAGTCTCTTATCATGTGGAAATAGGCACATCCATTCCTTGATTCCTGACTTCTTTTATACAGAGCTCTGTGTCTGACACTATGGTCTTAGTCCATTTTTCTCACGTCCAAGCCTCATGTCAGGGGCACCATTCTGTAGAGTCCAGCCAGCCATTCTATTGGGGTCCATGGATCCATGGAAGTTGGACTAGACCTGTGGAAATAAATGGGAAAAAAAAAGACATGGAGGAACGCCAAGAAAAAAATGTATCAAAGCATTGCTTTACTTTTAGGTAAAGTGAGTATTTATACCCAGGCACCAAAATGAAACCAAAACATTTACAGAATAATAAATGCATAGTGTAAATACAGCAGCAGACATGGGGACACCAGAGTCCTCGGCAGAACCAGCTTTCAATCTGAAACAATGTTTATAGTAAATAAATGACTTCCAACAGGAGGTTTTGTAGAACTAGGAGCAAGTCCATTTCTGCATCTGAGAAGAGCTCTATCTAATGTTTGTGGGCTAATGTCCTGCACCACCCGTGGCCGGCTTTCAGTTCCAGGTGTGACCCACACTTTTGAAACTCGGCAGAGGGAAGATGTTAGCTTGCTTGCTTGTGTTCAGGCAGAGGGGGTAGGAGGCAACAATATAGTATCACAGAAAAGTTAGGCAAGTATTTGGAATGATTCTTTGAGAAATGACCTTTAAATATGACTTACTCAATCTGCCCTATAAGAGAACACATATGGTCAGTAATATATTGGGTCTGTCCAAAAACACAAGTAAGAACAATGTATATAAAGATTTGTTTTGTGACAATACATTCTTCTCAGGCATATAACAATTTAAAATATTTTAGACAACAGAAATGATAAGAAACTCTCAGATATATGTAATATATAAGAATCCCATAGTATTTATTCTGTTACTTCTGTTGAAACATAGGATAGTCAGGGCAATACTCACTGAGAAATTAAGTCAAAAGTGACTGACTTAAGACTTAACTGTATTTTTGATGAAGTATATTTTTATCACACCCCCACAGAACCATGGAGTTCCTCTAGGGTGACTACAATGATGGATACTGCTGACAAAAATGTGAACATGTGACACAAAATGTTTAAATGCTTGTGAAAATCAAGATAGCTAATCACATTTCCTTAATTCGGTTCCATTTTTATTGAAATAAGACAGTGCATACTTATCTTTATTTAAAAACAAAATAGTGGATCTCACTGTGATACTTGTAAAGGCTTAAGGACATCTTATTTGACTTTAGTGCAATGTTACTGCCACTTCTGCTATCTCTGGCCAGTGTAGCTAAAGCTGGTATTATATTTTCACAAACAAAAATCAGTCAGGGTAGTTATTGTGGCTTATGACATAGATCTGGATGACTGATTGATGTGTTTTAATTTCAATCTGTTTTCAAGTGCTATGATTTGGGATGAATTACATAACCAATCTTCAGTTTCTTTTCCCACAAGCAAGGGTCTGCAGTAATATTAGATGTCTTCTGTGAAGATAGATGTGTCTCTTATGAAAACTGGGGGAACAACTTCTCATTCAGGATGATACTGTGGACTTGTAGGATGCTCATTTTAGTTCACCAAATACGAGATGGAAGGGGGAACAAAATATCCATGGAAGGAGTTGCAGAGACAAAAATAATAGGCACAAGAATTAGGAGCTGGTTGGTGAAGAACCTCAAGCAACTTCACTTAATTTCCATCTCTCAGCTTTTTATCAACTAGATCTCCAGTCTTGCAATTTTGCCAAATGACTTATTTTCTTTTCTTAAACCTTATTTAGGACTGGATGACATTTTTGGAATATTTTATTAAGGATTTTGTTTCTGTGCTCCCGAGAGACATTAATCTCCCTTTCGTATGCTTGTGCTCTTCCAGTTTTAGGGACCAAGATTATACCTAGATCCATCAGAAAGCTGGGAAGTGTTCTCTAAGTTTTCTGAAAAGCTTTTGTGTCACATGTGTTACCCCTTTTCCATTCATGTTTATAATGTTTTACTGTCAAGGTATGCACCTTTATTATGACAAATTTTTATGTGTGAAATTCGATTTACTTAATAGAGTTAATCAGGCTTTCTATTTTCATCTTCTCTGTGGTTTTGATAGACATATTTTCAAAGAAATTGTTCATTCTACATTTTTAGTTATTTACAATACATTTTATAATTTTATTATCTATTCAATGACTAAGTCTCTACTATTTTCAATAGCAATTGGTTTATATTATTGCTACTTTTTTTTTAAGAGTATGGGATATAGTTGCCATTTATCAAACTTCCCATTTTTAAAGTATACAGTAAAGGGTACATGTAAAGTAATGACACTGTTACTGTGTGTGTTTAAATTGATAAATGTCCCATTACTCCTCAGTTTCCTGTTTGTCTTGCTATTCTCTGCATCTCTACCACCTTCAGGACATCCCCTTCACATGTCTAACCTCATATCTGTCCCTGTGGATTACTAACATGTCCCAGAATTCATATCAAAGGAATCCTGCACACACTGTTCTTTTTTCTCTAGGATGTTTTATTTAGTAAAATTATTCTCATTTGTATCTGTGGTATACATGTCAATTGTGCATACCTATAATTTTCAACGCATATTCTCTTATACCAATATGACATAATTTGTCTACTTATCACCTTGTGAATAGACAGATGGTTTACAGTTTATGTTACACATAAAGCTGCTCTAAATACTCACATGCAAGTCTGTTGATGCACATTTGAATTAATTTCTCTAGGGAGTAAATTCGTAGGCATGAGGTATATCTCTCATATGGAAAACACATGTCTAAGTATTAAGGATCTGCCAAAGTGTTTTGAACAATGATAACATTACTGTGCATTTCCAAAGATGGTTCTATGAGTTTGAGATTTCCATGTACTCAACATTTTAACACATAGCTTTTCTAGTATGTACTCATTGTGGCTACATGCTATATTATCTAGTGTCAACAGAGCTGTACCTTTTTGAGCGTACTTATTTTTCACCTTTACATTTTATGGGAAAGCATCTTGTCAAATCTTCATGTTTAAAACACTGGGTTTTCAGTATATTATTGTTAGTATAATTAGTGCTAAGAATTAAAAATGAATTATGCTTAAAATTCCTTTATTAAACATGTAATTTGGAAATATCTTCTCATACTCTGACCCATGTCTTCATTTTGTAATTACTAGTCACTTGTGATACATAGAGGTTTTGAATTTTAGTAAGGTTTAGTATCTCAGATTTTATCAGAGGAATCTTTAACTAACAGGGTCACAAAATTTCTCTATTTTTTCTAGAATTTTTAATGTTGGGCTTTATAATTATGTTTATAACACATTGTCAGCTAACTTTTCTGTACTAGGTACTTTTATATTGATAAAATATATCATTTATCTTCTGAGCTAACTCTAAAGGTTTTTATAAATCATATCTGATTGCACCTAATTTTGACTATATTTTGTGAATACAGTCTTCAATTTTTAGAACATTTTAAAAAATTAATTGATTGATTAATCAATTAATTAGTCAATTTAGTGTGTGCTCGATCTGATTCATGTAATCAAGTTTAACAAGTACATCTACACATTGATTCACCTTGCCAGTTCCTATTAGTCTATCTTTATAAAATATATGTTGCATATTTTCTCAATCAGTGCTTATAATAAACAGTGTTAGTCTAAGTAATATTTTTTTGCTTAAACCTTGCCAGTGTGAAAAGTTCTTATAGGAGTATAGGTAGATTTTTAACTACAAATTAAGTTTAAATTTTGTCTATGTATTTATGTTTCATATATATATATTTATTAAGGTTATTGATTTCTTCTTGAATGAGTTTTGTTAAATTGTATGCTTCAAAAAATTTGTCCCTTAAATGTAAGTTAATATATATTACATACTACTGTTCATGTGGATTTCTTTTATTTGATTCTTCTTTTTATATTCTTTGTACATTTAGTAACTAGATTATATGTTCAAAATTAGAAAAACTTCATATTTATTTTGTTCTATTGAAAAATATCAGTATAGTTGTTGGCTAGGTTAAACTCCAGTTGTAAAGGTCCAAGGTTTGCAAAGAATGATACCCAAGACTCAAATAGTATGCAACGGCAAAGAATGTTTATTCTGCAGAGAACCTACATGGAGGGGTCTACTATACTTCCAGATGGAATACAAGGGCATAGATGTACCAGGGTCACTTTAAAGTCTTTGTGATGGGCTAAGACTCTAGATTTGGGGAACTTTTGTTGATTATACTTGGCTCAAACTAGGAGATAGGGCAGCTTCTACAGCTCCTGAGTGGCTGTGGGTGAGATTGACTCAGGGGAGACAGAGAAGCAGCTTCCTGATTGGTTGCCTGTGAGGGGTGTTTTTTCCTGGAATTGACTTGTTTCAGATTTTTCCCAGTTCTGGGAAACAGAAACTTAGGTAAGCCTAATCCAAACTGCCAGTTTGTAGGATGTCATGGAGTCATCCTAGCTCTGGCTAACTCTGTCCTCGCAAGATGTCTTTCCTGAGTTGGTGGAAGCCGAACACACTGACCAGTGTGAGGTCCTAGCTTGTTCTATTCTGCTAGGGCTCCTTTAAAAATTTATATAGCTGGACAGTTTTAATTGCAGAAAATTATTTTTCACAATTCTGGAAGCTAGAAATGCCAGAACATGATCTTAGCTGTAAAACTCTTCCCTGTATAGCAACATTGCCTTTATTTGTAACAAGTCACATAGGAGAAAGCTCTAGCTCCGTCTTCCTAGTTTTACTAATCCATCAATCTAATTGCATTAAAATTCTACATGAGAAGAACTTGATTTAATCTCCATTTCAGAATTTCTCTGTTAAAAATATACTTTATTTTATGGTTAATGATTTCATTCTTGGATTTTAAAATGCACTGACCATACTATGGAGTATTGGATTGCAAAGTACACATAAACTTGCAACTGGAAATAGTATGTTGACCTTTAAACACATTGTTAAATACTGGGAAGGCAACTTCTGTTTGACCAGTGTATGAGTTTGATATATGGTAACTATAATGTTTGAAATAGAGGAAGTTTTACTCTAACCAGAGGCTGATAAGCAATAAAGGAGAAAGCTACGTAGGGTGGCTGATATGTGAATCTTCTCAAGGAAGTGGTTTGAAGAGTTTTTGAGACTGTCTGCTGTAGTTATGGTTATGTGAAAATGAACTTGTCTTCTTTTATTTTTCTTCATGTGTGTATGTGTATTTGTACATGCATATGTGTGCCAGCCAAACCCAGAAGATGAAGTTGTATTCCCTAAAGCACGAGTTACAGGCAGTTCATATGGGTTATATGATGTGAGTACTTGGAACCAAACTCAAATCTAAGCCATCTTTTCAGATTCCTTGAGTTTGTTTTATGTTTTTCAGTCTTTGAAAATAAGAGAATATGATCTCTGATAATTTACATGGTTTTCTAATTAAAATTTGAACCAAAATTCCAAATATTTTTCGTTTAAATTCTTCTATATTATTTTTTTATTATTAGCAAATAGATTATTTAACACAGGAACTGGAAAAGACCCCAAATGATCTGTTTTTCTTGTACTTCCTATTTAAGTAATTACAGGGAGATTGTTTTTCTTACTATTCATCCAGCTTTGGGATCAAAGGCTCTTTATTGAAGGAAGTTAAAATTATAGTGCAGTATAATTTAGTTTCATAAAACTAGAAAAATCTGAGTCAAAACTTGTGTCCATAGGAAAATTATCTAGGCATACTCTCTGAATGGTTTCTTGAATGAGCAGTTTTGACTATGCTGTTTTCGGGATGGATTTTCTTTAGTAACACTTTATCATCTTTTAAAAGGAAGCAAAGCAAACTCACTTATTGCTAACTTCCTATTTTGCAAGCTTTGTTTTTTAACACCCCGTGGCATCGGCACATTTACTGCATATACATTCTGCTTTTCATCTGGGAGTAGAGTTTCCTTAATATTGTCCTGTTAAACCAATGCTGATGGTTGAGAAGTATGTGATACCTGCTAGAGGAAATTTCACCTGACCTCTCGCTTTGTAGTAGGCTCAGAGTTCTAGCATTCAAGTGGAACCCCATGGATAACATCATGTTATATGTACTCTCAAGTATAAGCCATGAGAGCCATGGGAGTTGCTAACGTCCACAGTGATCTTGGTCAGTAACAGATTCACAATAATCCTCTAGTGAATGAATAAAACAACTAATAAGCGATTCACTGAGAAAGCTATAAGATGGACTCATATCTTAAATGACTTTTTAATATTACACAGATTGAAGTTTTAAATAAAAGAATTTTTTGGAAAAATAAATTGAGATCATTATGGAAATCTGTCTGTGGTTTGGATCAATGCCTCATGGGATTTACTTAGGTTTATATGATGTTTCATTATGCCTTCTTATTTTGAAGGGATGGTACTATGGAAGTACAAACATCTTTGTTTTAAATAACCATTCAAATATTTTATTTCTGAGACTTTTCTGATTAAATTTGACTTTGACTCCAAAAATCTGCAGAGAGGTAATATCAGAAACATCTACTAGAACCAAAACTGTTACAAGTGGTATGGTTGTTGTTATTATTATTATTGTATAATGAAGATAGATAAGGAAAGCTCTTCCCACAGACTAGTTAATAAGAGAAGACCAGGGTCATAAAGAATCATTTCAGTAAAGAAGTCACCCCCAATAAGATTATGAGATATGCATTGAAAATAAAATCCCAGGCTTAGTTAGGAGCCTGAGAGCTGGAGGACTATTGAAAAGGAGAGCATTTTCTTCAAAATTCATATTTTTATGTAAAATGTTCAATACTCTACACCAGGAAAATAAACTGACCTCTCTGGGTGTATGTCATTTGGAATCTAGAAACAACCAAGATTCCGACATCCAAGACTGCTATGGAAGAGGAATAGAAGTTTTCAGCACTTCCTAAGTTATCTGAGTTGGTGGGCATAAATTTTCACACAATCAAAATAGAAGATTGATTCCAGATGACAACAAAATCAAGTTCGATTGCCAGGAGAGGTGAATAGAGAAGATGTTGAAAAGAAGGGGTTGATGTTCAGGATCTCCTCCACATTTGAGGATGCATTAGAACTTCAAGAATGCTGTATACCTTCATAGCCAAGTCTTAATTGCCTATGATTATCCAGAACTGAATATTATACATCTTTGTTATTAATGTAGCTTCAATTGGGGAGCTATTCAGAGAGAGAATGAATGATACTTGCATTTTCATTTTTATTAGATATTTTCTTTATTAATATTTCAAATATTATCCTCTTTCCTGGTTTCCCCTCTGAAATCCCCCTATCCTACCCCTTCCCCCTGCTCACCAACCCATCCACTCCTGCTTCCCTGTCCTGGCATTCCCCTACAATGGGGCATCGAACCTTCTCAGGACCCATTGATGTCCAACAAGACTATCCTCTGATACATATGAAGCTAGAGCCATGGATTCTTCCATGTGTACTCAGTGGTTTAGTCCCTGGGAACTCTGGGGGTCTGCTTGGTTGATATTGTTGCTCTTCCTATGAGGTTGCAAAACCGTTCAGCTTCTTTAGTCCTTTCTCTAACTCCTCCATTGGGGACCTGATGCTCAGTCCAATGGTTGGCTGCAGCAACCACCTCTGTATTTCTCAGTCTCTGGCAGAGTCTCTCAGGAGACAGCTATATCAGACTCCTGTCAGCAAGCAATTCTTGGTATCCACAGTAGTGTCTGGATTTGGTGACTTTATATGGGATGGATCCCCAGGTGAGGCAGTCTCTAGATGGCTTTTCCTTCAGTCTCTGCTCCACATATTTTCTAAGGTCTTTGCTTACAAACAATAATTGACATATTCTGTCATCATTTTTTTCTTTCCCTTTTTTATTAGATATTTTCTTTATTTATATTTCAATTATTCTACCCTTTCCTGGTTTCTCCTTCAAAAAACCCCCTATTCCCTCCCCTCTCCTCCTGCTCACCCACCTACCCACTCCCACTTTCTGTCTCTGGCATTCCCCTACACTGTGGCATAGAGTCTTCACAGGACCAAGGGCCTCTCCTCCCATTGATTTCTGCCTAGGCCATCCTCTGCTACATATGCAGCTGGAGCCATGAGTCCCTCCATGTGTGCTCTTTGGTTGGTAGTTTATTCCCTGGGAGCTCTGTGGGTACTAGTTATATTGTTGTTCCTCCTATGAGGCTACAAACTCCTTCAACTCCTTGGGTCCTTTCTTTAGCTCCTCCATTGGGTGCTGGGCAGGCTTTCTGCCTGCAGAACCAGGCCAGAGGGAGAGAACCTGGTCCGGCCGAGCCTCTCAGAGCTGAGCAGGATGGGGAGTGTAGCGGCTTGGATCTCCTGCCTCCGGAGAATAACCACCCTGAGTCAGGAGTCTGTCAAAGAAGGAACTCATTTTAATCTATCAATCTTTTTTTTATAAAGGGCTGAGAGAGGAGGTGGAGTTTTCTGCTGAAGTAAGATGATGACTTGGGGGAGAGGAAAGTTGACGAAAGGTATGGGGTGACTGACAGAGCCAACAAAGTTACTCTACTACATCAGAAGGAGCAGGCTTAAGCAGGTTGTGTTGAGTCACTCCAGTATGGAAGTGACTGAGACAGTTTACAAAACTCTGACCCAGGCTCGGGTTTGTCCTCAAGGCCCAAACCAGGGCCAAATAAGGCTCAATAATTGAGCACCCTATGGTCAGTCCAATGTGAGCCTTTACCTCTGCATTTGTCAGGCACTGGTAGAGCCTCTCAGGAGCCATCTGTAACAGGCTTCAGTCAGCAAGGACTTGGCATCCACAATAGTGTCTGGGTTTGTTGGCTGTATATGGGATGCATCCCCAGGAGGGGCAGTATCTGGATGGTCATTCTTTCGTCTCTGCTCCACACTTTGTAACTCCTTCCATGGTTATTTTATTCCCCCTTCTAAGAAGGACAGAAGCATCCACATTTTGGTCTTGCTTCTTCCTGAGTTTCATATGATTTGTGGATTGTATTTTGAGTATTCCAAGCTTCTGGACTAATATCCACTTATCAGTGAGTGCATACCATGTGTGTTCTTTTGTGATTGGGTTACATCACTCAGGATGATATTCTCCAGATCCATCCATTTCCCTAAGAATTTCAAAAATTCATTGTTTTTAATAGGTGAGTAGTACTCCATTGTGTAGATGTACCACATTTTCTGTATCTGTTCCTCTGTTGAAGGACATCTGGGTTCTTTCCAGCTTCTGGCTATTATAAGTAAGGCTGCTATAAACATAGTGCAGCATGTGTCCTTATCACATGGTGGAGCATCTTCTGGGTATATGCCCAGGAGTGGTATAGTTGAGTCCTTAGGTAGTACTATGTCCAATTTTATGAGGAACTGCCAAACTGATTTCCAGATTAGTTGTACCAGCTTGCAATCCCACCAGCAATGCAGGGGTATTCCTCTTTCTCCACAATCTCACCAGCATCTGCTGTCACCTGAGTTTTTGATCTTAGCCATTCTGACTGTTGTGAGGTGGAATCTCAGGATTGTTTTGATTTGATTTGCATTTCCCTGATGACTAAGGATGTTGAACATTTCTTTAGGGGCTTCTCAGCCTTTTGGTATTCCTCAGTTGAGAATTCTTTGTCTAGCTCTGTATGCCATTTTTAATAGGGTTATTTGGTTCTCTGGTGTCTAATTTCTTGAGTTCTTTGTGTATATTGGATACTAGCCCTCTATCAGATGTAGGATTAGTAAAGATCTTTTCCCAATCTGTTGCTTTCCGTGAGCATGGGAGATCTTTCCATCTTCTGAGATGATCTTTGATTTCTTTCTTCAGAGACTTGAAGTTCTTGTCATACAGATCTTTCACTTGCTTAGTAAGAGTCACACCAAAGTATGTAATATTATTTGTTACTATTGTGAAGGATGTGTCCCTAATTTCTTTCTCAGCCTATTTAGTCTTTGAGTATTGGAAGGCTACTGATTTGTTTGAATTAATTTTATATCCAGCCACTTTCTTAATTTAGTCTTTGTGTGGTTTAGGTATAATTGTAATTGTGGCTTCATAGAACAAATTAGGTAGTATTTCTTCTGTTTCTATTTTGTGGAGTAGTTTGAAGAATATTAGTATTAGATCTTCTTTGAAGGTCTGATAGAACTCTGCACTAAAACCATCTGGTCCAGGCTTTCCAGTTTTGTTGAGTAGGCTCTCATGATTTTTTGGATTTCCTCAGTGTCTGTTGTTATGTCTCCCTTTTCATTTCTGATTTTGTTAATTAGGATACTGTTCTCTGGTTAGTCTAGCTAAGGATTTATCTGTTTTGTAGATTTTCTCAAAGAACCAGCTCCTGCTTTGGCTGATTCTTTGTATAGTTCTTTATGTTTCTACTCGGTTCATTTCAGCCCTGAGTTTGATTATTTCCTGCTGTCTACTCCTCTTGGGTAAATTTGCTTGTTTTTGTTCTAGAGCTATCAGATGTGCTGTCAAGATGCTAGTGTATGCTCTCTCCAGTTTCTTTTTGGAGGAACTCAGAGCTATGAGTTTTCCTCTTAGGACCACTTTTATTGTCCCATAAGATTGGGTATATTGTGTCTTCATTTTCATTAAGTTCTAAAACATCTTTAATTTCTTCCTTTATTTCTTCCCTAACCAAGTTATCATTGAATAGAGTGTTGTTCAGCTTCCACGTGTATTGTGGAATACATCTATTTATTATGTTGTTATTGAGGACAAGCCTTAGTCCTTGGTGATCCGATAGGATGTATGGGATGATTTTAATCTTCTTGTATATGTTGAGGCCTGTTTTGTGACTGATTATACGGTCAGTTTTGGCGAAGGTACCATGAGGTGCTGAGAAGATATATCTTTTTGTTTTAGGATAAAATGTTCTATAGATATCTGTTAAATCTATTTGTTTCATGAATTCTGTTGCTTTCACTCTGTCTCTGTTTAGTTTCTATTTCTGTGATCTGTCCACTGCAGAGAGTAGGGTGTTGAAGTCTCCCACTATTATTGTGTGCAGTACTATGTAAGCTTTGAGCTTTAGTAAAGTTTATTTTATGAATGTAGATGCCCTTGTATTTGTAACATAGATGTTCGGAATTGAGAGTTCATCTTTGTAGATTTTTAACTTTGATGAGTATGAAGTGTTTCTCCTTATCTTTTTTGGTCACTTTAGGTTGAAAGTAGATTTTATTCAATATTAGAATGGCTACTCCAGCTTGTTTCTTGGAACTATTGGCTTGGAAAATTGTTTCCCAGCCTTTTACTCTGAGGTAGTGTCTGTCTTCGTCACTGAGGTGAGTTTTCTGTAGGCAAAAAAATGTTGGGTCCTGTTTATGTAGCCAGTCTGATATGACTTTTTGTTGGGGAATTGAGTCCAATGATATTAATAAATATTAAGGAAAAGTAATTGTTGCTTCCTGTTATTTTTGTTGTTAGAGTTGGAAGTCTGTTCATGTGGCTATCTTCTTTTACTTTTGTTAAAAGATTACTTTCTTGCTTTTTCTAGGGTGTAGTTTCCCTCCTGTTGGAGTTTTCCATTTATTATCCTTTGAAGGGCTGCATTTGTAGAAAGATATTATGTAAATTTGTTTTTGTCATGGAATACCTTTGTTTCTCCATCTGTGGTAATTGAGAGTTTTCCTGGGTATAGTAGCCTAGGCTGGCATTTGTGTTTTCTTAGGATCTATATAACATCTGTCCAAGATCTTCTGGCTTTCATAGTGTCTGGCAAGAGTTTTGGTGTAATCCTGATAGGTCTGCCTTTATATGTTACTTAACCTTTTCCCCTTACTGTTTTTAATATTCTTTCTTGTGCATTTGGTGTTTTGATTATTATGTGATAGGAGGAATTTCTTTTCTGGTCCAGTCTATTTGGAATTCTGTAGGATTTTTGTGTTTCCTCTTTAAGGACTTCTACCTGTTTACCTGTGTTCTCCTGTATTTATTTAATGGAGTTATTTATGGACTTCTTAAAATCCTCTATTAGCATCAAAAGATATGATTTTAAATCTGAGTCTTGATTTCCTGGTATGTTGAGGTATCCAGGACTTGCTTTGCTGGGAGTACTGAGTTCTGATGATGCTAAGTTGTCTTTTTTTTCTCTTGATAAGTTTCTTGTGTTTGCTTTTCACCATCTGGTAGTCTCTGGTGTTAGATGTTCTTGGTGTCTCTGGCTGGAGCTTATTCCTTCTGTGGGTCTGTAAGCCTATGTCAGCACTCCTGGGAGACCAGCTCTCTCTTGGCAAGACCTATGCACAGAGGGCTATGGAATGACCCCACTTCCTGGATGCAAATGGAGGCAGAAAGGACCCTGACCCAGCTGCTCTGTAACTTCTGTGGCCCGTGCACTTCTAGCTGATCCCATCTCAGACACTCACTGGAGAGAAAATCCTGTTACCTTTTTTTATGTGATAAGATCTTTACGTATCTGTAGGCCTTTATAGACCGTATAATGTGTTTGTTATTGAACTTTCCATCATCAGTACGCTAAGTGGGAATGCTCTGGAATTTTAAACAAACCATTCTCATTTAACTATATAATCTGCCGGGTGGTGGTGGCACACACCTTTAATCCCAGCACTTGGGAGGCAGAGGCAGGCGGATTTCTGAGTTCGAGGCCAGCCTGATCTACAGAGTGAGTTCCAGGACAGCCAAGGGCTACACAGAGAAACCCTGTCTCGAAAAAATCAAAAAAAAAAAAAAATCTACTGAGGCTTCTACCAATACTCTTCATACATCTCCAGTGATAAAATAATCAACACACTATTTTCAAACTCTTCTTTCTCATTTTGCATTTTGAGTTAGGATATCCTGAAATTCATTGTTCTCTAGCTTACCTTTAATCCAAAAGTGACCCTGAAAGATAAGTCTTGCTGCATCCACCTCCCAAATGTAGATACCTCATGTGTGCCAACCATACCTACCTTCTTGTGTTTAATGAAAGTATGGGTGACTTTGCATTGATTTCATTTTCTGTGAAAAAAGCATTTCAGATGTAAATGCCTGTGCCTGTATTTTTCATTCTAGGAATCAAAAAACAAAATTTTGCTCAACAATTGTATGAATCTGAATTATAAATGGCACAAAATGGCCAGTTCTACCTTTCGTGGTTGAGTTAATATCTGTCCCATTCAGGACAGATGGCTTTACATTTTTAATATCTTTAGCTTTAGAAATTTTCTTAGTCCTCATGAGTCCAGCACATTTCAGTGGTTTATATTTTATTGGTCTCTGCATACTATTTTCAAATAATAACTCCAAGGGCTGAAATATAAAGGATTCATAATCATATTAGGTAAATGAAGGGCAGCAGATGTATCATTAGCATAATGGATAAAATGTAGGACAAGATCAATTAGTAAAGGTCCTATGAATACTCATAAAAATTTTAATCTGATCTTATGCCCAACTTCATTTTATATTTCAACAAAGGGAAACAATCTCTTTCAAAATGTTACTGTAATCAAGGCCTACATTAAACCTTTCATCTGTTTTAAATATGTCAGGTGCATAAACTAAATTTATAAGGCAATTATTTCTTTAAAATTGGGTATTGATAAAGACCTAAAAAGATTTCTAAGCTCTGAACAGAACTCCTTATATACAATAGGCTGGAATAGTCATGTTCTGTTTTTCCATTTTTAGCTTGTCCCGTAAATGTGCTATTTGCAATTAGTTTTTATTATTTTATTTTTAAATATATTTTATTAGCATAAAGTTTTACTGTGATTATTTTTATGGATACACACACACTTGCATGTGCACACGTTTTTAACCCTCTTACAACCATCCTCCCACTTCTCTTCAGTATACTCTTTACTTATACTGGTCTACCTCTTCTACTCTCCTTTCTGCTTTCTTTCGTAATAAATGTATTCTATTACTTTATCTTTTTCCTCCTTCCTCCTCTCTCAGGCCTGTACTTTATTGATGAAATAAAAGATAAATTTCAATTCTGCAGCAAAAGAGGGAAGAGAAAAATACCAAATGATAAACTAAAGGCATCAGGTCACCTTATGGATGACAGCAACATGGAGAAGTGTTAGATTTGGAAAGGCTGGTACGAAGCAATTAGAAAGCAATACTGAGTGAAGATACATGTAGCTTTGTGAGACTGAGATGATCTTTCTAAGGGAGGACATTTGGTCATATGAACTTTAGTGTGGGCAGATGTTATGGGCTGAGGACTCTTCTGGGATCAGTGATTGTCCATGAAAACCAAGATAGCCTTGAATGGTAGGACTAGAGAGAGCTTAGGCTGAGCTTTAATTCAAGCATGGAGAAAGGACTGTCATAAAGACAAAATTGTATTAATATTCACCATATTTAAATAAGTCATTATTAGATCAGGTGAAATATACTAAATCTTTCTATAAATTCATGAAGAAATTTAGAAATAGTATTAAGTTGGTATTAAGTCATACCTAGTAGGGCATTTTCTCATGAAAATATA
Source organism: Hylomyscus alleni (assembly GCA_019843855.1). NCBI lineage: Eukaryota > Metazoa > Chordata > Mammalia > Rodentia > Muridae > Hylomyscus > Hylomyscus alleni. The sequence goes on from JADRCC010576508.1 coordinate 25,448, forward strand.
TATTCTTGCTTTTCTTCCACATTCTCAATTACATAGTTATCAGTTTGGGATAGTTTTTTTTTTTTTTTTTTAGTCTATCGATTATTTTGAAAAATATTGAGCTATAAAATAAGAATGGGTTTGTATCTGCACTGAAATATGGGCCTCTGGGGAACTATCTTCACTATTATAGCAATTTAAGCAGACGTTGCTTAACAAAAATGAGGATTTGCAGTGCTTCATATTTCTAAAATGTTAATGTGTCCATTATTCAACCACTTTTTTTTTTTTTTAAATTCCTATTAGTAGCAGGCATAGTTCTTGGCACTGATGCTTCCACAGTCAACAAAAATCAACCTCATGTGTCGTTTCCATCTTGGATCTGACACTGGGCAAAGTGATCTATAGCAAATTAACTACTTACAAGCTGAACAGATTTTATTATTGTGGTGCATTCAACTTTTTTTTTAAAAAAAATCTCAGTTAACAATTGTTATTTGTCCTTTTTTTTGCCATCCATATTCCTTAGGAACAGATATACATCTCAGTTGTATAACGTTTTATTTTTGCAGATGTAGTGAGTAGTTAAGTCGTAGCTGCAAGTCTTATCCTTCCTTCATAATGTGTCATGGTTTTCTAGCAGCTTAGGTTTCTGCATAGATATCTCATTGGTTCTTGGTTTGTGTTGATTAACCCAGAATGTATATACCATTACCAATAATCTGAGAAGCTTAAGCTTTTAGACTGTCTGATGAATGCATCTACATGAATACATTTAATTTCATCAAATTCAATGATGAATACACCCCAGTGTTTGTCAATGAATATGCAACATTTTAATTTGTATCATTAATTAAAATAATTTATTGTTACATATGATTATTTAAAACATCTTCTTAAGGTAAAATTTTGGTCAAATGTAGTAAGTTACTAAATAGGTCTTATTGACTTCCAAAGGAGCTTTGGAAGGCATAAATATAATACTCTAGATAAATATATGGCAGATACATTTTTTGTGTGTGTTTGTGTGACATCATATGGTTGTGATGGCTGTGAGCCACCATGTGTTTGCTGGGATTTGAACTCATGACCTCCGGAAGAGCAGTCAGGTCTCTTAACTGCTGAGTCATCTCACTAACCCAGCAGATAAGTTTTAATGCACTCTAAAAATTGTCAAAATGGGTTATTTCTTAAAGGGATTTATAAAAATTAAAACAAAATCATAAAATAAAATAAAACCATCTATCCTAAAGGAAAGTGAATACTTTAACCATATGATATTCAAATAAATCTATGGGAGTCTAGGAATGATGTAAGCTAAACATGAATTGGCACATAAGCTTGAAAACTTCTATGTTCATAAAATTATCTGAACTTCAGAAAAGGCAAAAGGAAATATTTGGAAGCAAAAGCATCCTTAATGTAGGTCCTAAACAATTTTTACAATAAATTTAAAATCACAACTTTAATTTTAAATATATAGTCACCAACCATATAAAAGAACAATCCAATATCACTGAGATACAATGAAATAGAGTATTATATCTCAATCATCTTCAGATATTGAATAAACCAATTGAAGATATAATTTGATGAAAACATTTTAAAGTTTACACGTTTAAAACATAGACTGTATACGTGTATTTAATTACTTACTGTGCATTGTATTTGCATCTATATGTACCACATGTGTGTCTAATGGCTGCAAAGGCCAGTAGAGGGTGTCAAGAATCCCAGGGACTGAGGTTACAGTGATTCATGAGGAATCCTGGTGTTCTTCAATAGCATCAAATACTTTTAACTGCTGAGCATCTTTCTAGCCCTACAACACAGGCTATAAGACATAAAAATAACCTTCTGCTCAGATGCTGGGTCATTGACTTATAGAGCAACAAAGACAGAATAGAAATCACAACAGCACCCAGAAAAAAAAAATAGGCATGATTATAAGGGAATGATAAATGTATTGAAAGCCAATTTTTTTT
>JADRCC010576509.1:0-22227 GCA_019843855.1 Hylomyscus alleni
AGCATCTGCAGGCAGAGAACACATGGAGAGCAGTAAATGTGGAGCTGGTGATTAGAAAAAATTCTTATCCAATTAAAATTATTAAGACTGAGTGACGGAGCCCCAGCAGGAGCAATTTGCTTCCTCAGATGGATGGCCAGCTAGTTATTACTGAGAGTTTCCTACTGGGGATTCAGAGCTGGCGCTGTAGAGTCTGCTGCAGCCTTCCAGATCCAAATCTGAGACAGGGGCATGCTCAGCATTTATTGGCAGAGAACCCTGACAAGGACTCTGCAGCTGGCAGCACGGTGGGCATGAGAAGCCAGGCCACCTTGTCACTGCCTCTTACCGTATGGGCTCTCGTGTGCTAGAGAAGCCACCGGAAGCACAGGTAGTCATCCGGTGAGAATGACAGGCGAGGCCTAAGAGCTCCTCTTTATCCCATCAGAGGGATGTGCAGCTTGTTAGAGAAGTCAGTATATCTAGAAGTAAACTGAAGAGAAACATCCATCCCATCTGACACCTTCAACTGATTAGGCTCACTGGGTATTTCCACACTCCCTTTTCATCATAGGTGGTATTTATTTCATCAAGAAAGGCAAGACATAGCAAGGTGCTTCCTTAGTAGAATGGTTTCTTACAGATGTGTGCGTTATGACCCCAGGACTCTGAAAAGGACTGGGACCTATGGGGTTCATCCCAAAGATCCCCCAAAGGACCCTTGTCAGTCTTGAGACATGTCTTCTTCTTGAGCTACAAAGTCTTAGGTTCATAATCAGACTCTGTCTGCATCTAGCTGTGTGGCTTGGATATGCACACTCACCTCCTTCCGTCCTGTGTATCTAGTGGAGATGATGCCAGCATATAGGTCTACTTGGAGATGGCTCATCTCCCATCTGCTGCAGGTTAAGATGTGTTCCCTCCCCCAGGATATATTTTAGTCCAGTACCTAAGGATGTGCATTTAAAACTTGTTACATAGATGCAATGTGGGTCAATGTCGAAAGAAGTAAAACAAAGTGAGGGGTGGGGCTACACTTGAGTGTTAGGACACTTGCCTAGTATGTACATATAAGGCCCTTAGGTTCAAACCCTAGCATAATAAATAAATGCTATTTGAGGTTGTGTGGAATAAGGTGGTCCTTTAGTCCTATATGACTCGTGTCTTCATGGGAAGATAGACATGTGAAGCCGGATACTCAGAAAGAATGTCACATGGGGATCAGAGCTAACGGGAACAGTGCCACTGGGAGGCCTTCCAAGTGTTGTCAGCAGGCGCCAGAAGCCAGCAGAGCTGAGAGAGAATATTTCTCATGGTTTATAGGATACACGGTCTTACCTGCTTCCCAGTTGTACACATCTAGACCAAGCCTAGAGCCTCAGCCCTGTTGTCTCAAGTCACATACTCTGTGGTCCTGTGTTAGGGCAGTTCACAGAAACCGGCAAACCGCCCAGTGCAGGACCAGGTTCTAAGTAGACAGTGAGTCTTAAGTGCTTAAGCCTTCTTAAGTGTCTCTAAACCTTCTAGGACACGGCTGGAGCTTGTGGGGGAATACTTCCCAGCACCAGAAGCAAAGAAAAAGAGAGACTAGACTAACCACCTCACTTACCCCATCTGTCTGGAGTCAAGGTGGATTTCAAAAGCGGCTTCTAGACAGCAGTCATTTACATTACTCTTTATCTTCCTGACTTTATAATCTACAATGCCATAAAGGACACAACCAGGGAGAAAGCCACGTTCTAAGACCGTGTTAGATTTTAAGGTGGCTAAAATCTTTTTTTTTTTTTTGACAGGGTGTGAACCACATAGACTCTTTCTGGACTGGACAGGTTCTGCTCTCCCTGCCCTGGTACACCAGCTGATGCCCTCAGATTCCGAGAAGAGCCAACACAAGGCCTTTCACCACCACCATCCTAGGTCCAACACGTGAGGCTCTCACTGGTTCCTGGCAACACACCAGCCCCAGCCCCTCAGGTGCTAGCCCTGGCCGGCTAAGTCCTCTCAGTTAGTTCTTTGCAGAGGCTGAGGAGTCACTGCTAGTCCAAGGCCCTCGGCATCCCTCCCTAGTCTTTCAACTCTCCCTCCAGACACACCTCACATGAAGTCTTAGGTGGGGACTTTGGTCAGGCTCCTGACCTTTCAATGATTCCTGGTCCCTCCACTACGGAGGTTCTTCACTTCTGGCTATAGTGCCGTGTCGAGGGCCTCCCACACCGTCTGATGGCAAGAGCCTGATGAACGGCTTTGGCAAAATATCCCAAGCCACTAGGAACATGCAGTGTAGTCAAGACCTAGGAGCACTGTCCTAGGATCTGCCCTCTCGTCCCTTAGGCTATTGAACCCGCTGCTGTGTTTCCTTTGACGCCATTGCTCATCTCTCTGTCATTCACACCTCAGAAGTGACGCAGATTACACCCCCTCAGGGCTGCACCTGGCCTCCGAACACTATCCTATCTGCATTATGGAAACGACAATCCTTCTTGCTGGTCACGTGAGAATCAGATAAACCAGGATGATGGACAGGAAGGCGCCTCTTTTCCACAGAGCAGACAGAGAAGCAACTGAGACAGAGACAACTGTGGACTAGAGTCTCCCTATCCCTCAGTTGAGTTGGCATCCTTTGTGCAATCACTGGTTAGGAGGGAACCCCCCAGACTTGTCGTTCCAGTGTGGAAGGGGGACAGAGAGGAGCCGGGTTGTTCTAGCATCTACAACTCTAGCTGGACAAAGTCTAGTGTGGAGGTGCCAGTGTGAAAACCTCTCCTCCCTGTAGAGTACGCTGGGGATGGGGCACCTTGCTGCTCAGCCTCCCTGGGAGCCCCTCATACCTCCAACCTGATCTTCAGCCAAGAAAACCCTGGAAGGGTCTGAAAATGGGTGTGGCCTGGCATGGGGTGTGGCCTGGCATGGGGAGTGGCCTAGAACAGCCCCTGACAGGAGGAGGTGGCCTGTGTGGGCAAGACTGAGAAATACTGGGTCTACCCTGTACCCTATTGTTCTGTACAACCAAGAGGAGGCCTTGGGGATCAGTCAACACTATCTGCCTCAGAAAACAGGACACAAACTATCTGCCTACATCCAGAATGATAAAGGATGGAACACCGATCGGCTCCGTCACATAAGGGACGCAGGACAGAGGGCCTTTGTAAGAATGAGAATCTCAGGGGAACAGACTCACACAGTAGGTAAGAAAGGCCAAAGGCCATACATGAAGCTGACTGTACATGTTAAGTCAACCTTAACAACAGCTTGCTCATAGCCACTGGCCAAGGGGCCTTGAGGAGGCCATGTAGGCACACTCACAAGTCTGGAAGGACACAAGAATGGGACATCACACTTTAACCCTAAGTCCTCGGTTTTACTCATGTCACACACGCAATGCTGAAATGTTCAGGAATCGTTGCAGCATCTGAATTTTTCACGATTTCTTTTTCTTCCTTTCTTTTCTTCATTTCCTTCCTTTAAACTTGAGGAACGTTTTATAAGCGTTTGAGGGCAGGGAGGGTGGGGGGAACAAGGCAGGCAAGCTGTAATCCCCACAGCTGCCAGGGGGAGGGATGTGGAGGGGGAGGGGGGCCATGCCTCTTGAGATGGAAGAGCAAGAAAGCAGGCAGTCTCCTCAGCATCCACAGAGGGCGTTGAGCAGCTGTGGGAGAGGGGGGAGGGAAGAAGATAGGAGACAGGAGGGGAAGGGCAGGGGAGGGGAAGGGGAGGGGAGAGTGTGGGGAAGAAATGGCAGTAAAGCCCAGAGTGTGAAGGCAAACAGGCTTAGGAAGCCAGTGAGTATTCAAACAAGAAATGGAAGGCAGGAAAAGGAATAGTACGCTCAGAAGGAAAAGGCCTTCTGAGTTAGAACTCATGAAGTTGGGAAGGCTTGACAGTGAACAGTGAACACTGCCAGCAACTGCCTTCTTAACCAATTCTAATGTTAGTCCCCTAGCCCTTTCCAAGTCCTGTAGCACATAATTACCACAGCTGACTTACACCAGGACACTGAAGGACCTAAGAGACCCCAGAGCAAGTCTGCAACTCACCCAGCGGAATATATTCAAGGTTAGCTGCAGTGCTTTGGAGGGGAAAAAGGATTTCAAAGGGCCTTGTACAGGGGAAAAAAGAGTAATGTCTTGCTCCAGCCTTTCTGACACTACCATCAGCCACGCCCACCTGAACATAAGCCACTGTCCTTCCGCTCCATCATTAGCTAACACCTGTCACACACCACATATGTTACAAGCTCCTCCCACACACCACCTCCTCTGTTCTGAAGGGGCTGGCCCAATCTCCAACGGTCAGGAAGGTTCCATAAGCAAGGTCACACAGTACAAATGGAGTAGGAGCTGGCTCATCCAGAAAAACCTCCCCCAAAGCAGTCCCTTAACCACAACGCTCAGATGGGCAGCTTCTAAGGGGCCAGTTCACATTCCCCAGAGACTACAGCAGCCACCTAAGGCAAGGGGTGGGATGTCCCCAGAAGGCTCCATACTCCTTAATCCCATGATATTACATGGGTATGATTGTAAAATTCTTTGTAAAAGCATGAGCTCAAGTGACGGATGTAGTTCAGTTGGAAGGCTGGCCCAGTGTGCACAAGCCTGGGTTCCATGCCTAGCCCCATAGGAAACGGGTGTGGTGGTACACACACACACACACACACACACACACACACACACACACACACACACGTATAACTCAGGAACTTAGGAGGTGGATATAGAAGGATCAGAAATTCAAGGTCACCATCAGCTACACAGCAAGTTGAGACCAACCTAGGAGACATGAGATGTCATTTTTAAGAAACAGAACATGAACTCTGGAGTAAGATCTATCTCCCGTATTTTTCTGGCCAACTACAATTGCCATACTTATGAAATGGGTCAAGAAACTATCAGTACCCAAAACTCTCACTACATATCCCTGACTGGCCTGGTGCTCAGAACACAAACCCGGCTGGCTTGGAATTCATGGGTAATCACCTGCCTCCACCTCAGAGCACCACAGTGTATGCCACAACCCGGCTGGTATTTGTTTGTCGATGTTTTTTATTAACTTATACCAATTATAATAGATTTTATGATGCTATTTTCATATATGTATTGAACATATCTTGATCATATTCACCCCTGCCCTGTCCTTCTCTAGTCCCCCCTCCCCCCTCACTTACCCCTGCCCTGTAACCTTCTCTAGTCCCCCCTCCCCCCTCACTCACCCCTGCCCTGTAACCTTCTCTAGTCCCCTCCCCCTATTTCCTCTGATTCTCTTTTTCTTCTCAACTGGTCCTCACCTACTCTCACGTCTGGTTTGGGTTTTTTTTATGACCCAATAAGTTTCATCAGAGCAGTTCACAGGGATATGCTGGACCCTTACCAGCTGCTCTACCACTGAAGAAAATGTCTCTCCCTCTGCTATTAACACAGCATGCATTAACGCATAGATATCCTCAGGGAGGGGGTGAAGCCTAATAAGCCCTTGCTCTTGTCTTCTGATTTAAGAACTAAATTATGCCAGGCATAGCTGGACACGCTTGTAGCCTACTGCTTACAGGTGGGCACAAGGATTAGTTTAAGGCCAGATTGGGCTTCATAGTGAAATCGTGTCTCAAAGAACTAACAACCAACCAACCCTGAAAGTTTAATACCCACCTGGCAGAGATGATGCAGCCAATGATCAAGAGTGAGTGAAGGTTATGGGTGTAACCAACTGCTTTCTGGGTAGATCTGAGGCCTACTCTACAGAAAGAGCCCCAGGCCTTGTGTTGTAAAACTGATCAAAAGCCCATGGCCTAGGTCGTGGGTCCTAGAGGAACCTAATACTGTTTTGCTGTTTTTCTAACTGGATAAATTGTTTCCATTAGGTGGATACACCTTCTAAGTATTTTTACACCCACAGATTAGTGAAGCTCTCAACCTCTGCCAGAGAAGCTTCTCTCTGAAGCAGACCACAGTTAATGCAGAGACTTGAGGCATAAATGACTATTGTGTCTTAACTGGGGGACTGAGATCAACCAGCTCACCCACCGCCATGCTTGGGGACACCAGGGAAGAGGGGGTGGGAACAGTCCAGAGACTAGGAAGGGGAGCTGCTGCGGGACACTGGCTGATGGCGTGGTGTGGCCACTGCACTCACACACTTACAGCTGTGGTCACCTCCTCCAGATCAAGCCAAGACTACCAACACTGCAGGAGGAAACACTAACTGGACTCTGGGTTTAAAAAAAGACATGAGATGTGTTAGAAAGTGCTGAAGTATAGAGTAGGGGTGGATATAACACACACACATATAAACACGTACTCATATATACATATACACATATACTCACATACACACATATATATACACACTCACACATACACATGCACAAATATACACACATACACACTCACACACACATACACATATAAACACACATCAACAAATAAATAAAAGATTAAAAAGTATTGAACAGCCAGGCATCATGGTAGTACACATCTTTAATCCCAACCAGCAGCAGAGGTAAGCGGATCTCTGAGTCTGAGGCCAGCTTGGACTACAGGACAAGTTCCAGAGTGGCTAGGGAGGCATAGTAACTATGTCAAGAAGTGAAAAGAAGGAAAGAGGCAGGGAATAAATAAAGAGGGACAGGCAGGCAGGACTGAGAACAATGTGTCAAAACATAACCCCATCTTGGCAACTGTCATGGCTCCCTCTCAGGACTAGTCAGGATTTAAACTGTTACAAGACTTAATTTTTTTCTTCCCCCTCCCCACTCCCAGACAGGGTTTCTCTGTATAGCCCTGGCTGTCCTGGAACTCACTCTGTAGACCAGGCTGGCCTCGAACTCAGAAATCCACCTGCCTCTGCCTCCCAAGTGCTGGGACTAAAGGCATGTGTCTACACTGCATGGCTAAGACTTAAAAAATTTAAAGTAGCATCCCCTCCCTGCACACACACTTGTATTCCTCAGAAAATCGTAAGGTCTGTCACCTTGGCTTTGAGCCTTGGTCAACATTTAAAATGTGATTCGCCACAGCAGAGATATTTCCATGTATGTTGCTATCTGCTGCACAGGATATTGGATGGCAGCAGGTAGGGCAGCCGCATGACACTGGTGCAGACTCCCAATAAGAAGCAAGAGCACTCTTCAGAAGCAAGCAGCCCAGGCATCGTGAAGCACGTTCAACCACTGACACAAATGGAACATCAATATGTGTCTACTTCATCAACATGTCTCAAGTTCATTTGAGACCTCAGGCTGTAAGAGAAAAACCTTCCTAGAAGCTTCTCTTGGGGCTTGAAATCAGGCTCAAGTCAGTAAAGTTCTTGTTTCACAAACCTGAGGACTTCAAAGCCATGCAAAGTGCGCTTATAATCCCAGGGTTGGGGAGATAAAAACAAGACTTCCCTGGACATCCTGGCTGGCCTAATCAGAAAGCCCCAGGTTCCAGGGAGAAACCCTATCTCAAACACAAGGTGGACAGTTCCCGAGAAGGAACATCCAAATTGACTCTGACCTACACACACACACACACACACACACACACACACACACAAACACATGTACACACACAAAACACACACACATACATACATACACGCACACACACACATATACACATATATAGGCACAGACACACAAGACACACACACATATACACATACACACACATACACATATACACTGTCTCCTCCTCCCTCCCTCCCCTTCTCCCTCTCTTCTTTCTATCTTTTACATGCATGCACACTGAAGACATAAATATGGGGACATAAGCTCATGCCCATGTACACATGAATATACCCAAAGAAACCATTCTGGGGACACCTGAAACTCCTGAGGGACTATCTGAAGCTGAACAAGAGGAACACTACCGCACCACTATTTGGCAGATTCCCCCCAGACCATTGTTGCAAACCCTCTCAATGTAAGGAAACACTTCCTGTTAATTCAGTGTATGGTCAGTGGCTGAAGGAAAAGACATGACTTGGCAAGGGGGTTAAAGGTTGATAATGAGGCTAGTTCCCTCCATCGACAGAGGACCAGCCTGGCTAGGGGACCAGACTCAAGTTGGCTTTCCCCTTCCAATGCTTGAGACATAATCCCTATTTTGAGCCACAGCCCAGGCTGGTATGGCAGGGGAGGCACTAACTTGGTTGTTACTTATGAAGCTCTGGGAAAATGCTGCAAGTAGTTATGAAGGAGCTGAGTGGGCCAGAGGATCCAGAGCCGTGGAGGGCTTCTCCCAGCTCAGCATGGGAAGCCAGCATTCCTAGAAGAGGGGTTCAGAGGCTCCCTGCAACCAACTATCTCACGGACAATCCAAGAGTACCACGGTTCAGGACACTCAGAAGCAAACCAATCTCCTCTGAGCAAAATGATATTTTTTAATGCTTGTTTAAGAAAAAAAAAAAAATCAGTCTCCCATGACAAAAGCAGCCATCCAAACAATCCGGCGGCCTTCCGGCCACTCCTCTAGACAGCATCTCGTCTATTGCTCTGGCCAACAAGGGTTACCCAGCAGGAGCAGCACCTAGCACCTACAGAGCCCACTGCATGCTGCATCCAGAGTTCAGATTGTGACAACACAGCCCCACATTCCTGAAGCCGCTCCCCACAGCCCCTCCCCTCACAAAAGGACACAAGATGAGACTGTAAGGAGAAACCGTGGAAAGCATCACATTTTCCAGGACTTCTGCACCACTCTGAATACCAGCCTGACAGATTTATGAAGCCATTGCACAGTCAAGAACTTGAGAAAATACACAAAGACATTCATATGCACACGGTCAGAAGCCTCTCGTGGAGTGAGTTCTATATAGCGCAGTACCGACAGATTCAGTACTGGGGTGACAATTTCTTTCTTTTTTTTTTTTTTTTACAGGGATTTTAATAAGCAGGCTGTATTTTAGTTTTTGTTTTTGTTTTTGTTTTTGTTTTTTGTATTTTTGAGACAGGGTTTCTCTGTGTAGTCTTGGCTGTCCTGGAACTCACTCTGTAGACCAGGCTGGCCTCGAACTCAGAAATCCGCCTGCCTCTGCCTCCCAAGTGCTGGGATTAAAGGCGTGCGCCACCACTGCCCGGTGATGATTTCTAAAACCATTACTTTTGTTCTAAAGAAAGTGGCCAGTCCCCAAACCACAAGGTCAGCAATAACATATGTTACATGACTTCCTGTCTATTTTATACTTAACAATAGCATGGAATAGCCTAGTAAGCTAAGATGCTTTTAATGGTTGTATGCTAATAACATGCACAGTCTATAGGCTGGGAACACCTAAATGCACTCACTGTTTAGAAACTGTCACTTTGGTGACCGGAGGCTGAGATGGGAGGATACCCATGAGTTTGAGTCCAACCTGAGCTACAAAAGCCAAATTCCAGGCCAGCCAGAACTACACGGTAAAACTTTGCCTCAAAAAGCTAGGGCTAAGCGGGTGCAGTAGCACACACCTGTAGTCCCACAATACTGGGAGGTAGGAGCAGAGGTCAGCCTGGTCTACATAGCAAGCTCCAGAACTGACAAAGATATGTAGAGAGTATAGCTCAGTCTTAGAACATTTGCCTAACATGTGCCAGACCATAGGTCCAATCCCAAGAACCACAAAAAAGGAAAAAGTGAGTTCAGTAGTAGATGGTTGCTAAAGCCTGAGGAGGGCATAGTTAAGTCCTTCCCTACCTGCCACTCTGCTGCCTAAGCCCATGCTCCCCTTGGGAGGTGAAGCCGAATAGGTATCAGAATCCTAGGCTACAGAGACTTGGCACCAAACTGCTAACAGGAAATTGTGACCTGAAAGAAGGGCACGCTAGAATGTCAGAGATTCCTTTTACCAGCTCTTTCACATCCCATGGGATACGTCTGCCATCTACAGAGAGGGACAGAGTTCCTAGAAGATGAAGGAATCCAGGAGCCAGGAAGAGGAGAGCTCCAGCCTCTCATAAGTAAGGACCATGAGTCTGAAGAAGTAGGGTGGAAGGTGAGGGCTTCAGATCCAGCCAGTTCTACCCCAGGCTCACTTCAGAAGTACCAAGTCATCCTTGCCTCGGGATTTATACCATGTGAGGACACACCACCCCCTACACTCCCTAGGGACAGGATGCGGCATGCTAATGACTAAGCACTGAGGCTGTTAAGCACTGCCTTAGGTAGCTCAGGCCCAGTCTCCTAATTACTCCCAAGGAACAATTGCAGGTTCTGTGCCATTGGTCCAATTTCACAGGAGAGAAAACGGAGCCCTGAGGACATCCAGATAACAGGAACTAGATTATTTTCCCTGCCTCCCAGAAATTCTACTCTTTCTCCTAACAGCGCTCTTTTATATACAGACAGACCTGAGGATGTGCTGGGAATAGCCTCCAAAAATCAAGTTAACTTGCAGCATCTCACTCAGAACAAAGCACGGAAAATCCACAAGACTTAATAAACCTGGAAATACTAAGTCCTTTTTTTCCCCCTCAAAACTATCTCTGAATTTAACAGTTACCACATGGGCAGCAATTTCAGGATGGTACTAGAAAGGTTGGGAGCAGGGACCTACAGACACCTGAACTGTCTAGAAACTCACCTCCCAGAAGTCTACTTCCAGCAGTCAGGAGGAGAAAGTAACTCAAGGTCCCTCAAGGAATGACAGATAAAAGGTGGTGTGTGCATACAGTGGAGTATCAGCCTTAAGTATAGCCCTTGGGGGCTGGCGAGATGGCTCAGCGGGTAAGAGCACTGACTACCCTTCTGAAGGTCCTGAGTTCGGATCCAAGCAACCACATGGTGACTCACAACCACCCATAATGAGATCTGATGTCCTCTTCTGGTGGTGTCTGAAGACAGCTACAGTAAATTACGCCAGAGCAAGCAGGGCCAGAGCATGCAGGCTGGACCAGCAGGGCCAGAGTGAGCGGGGCCGGCAGAGGTCCCTAGTTCAATTCCCAGCAGCCACACACATGATACCTTACAGCCATCTGTACAGCTACAGTATACTCACACACGTAACATAAAAATAAAACATGAAGATAAGGTGGACGCAAAGGAACACATGCTGTACGAGTCCACTTAAGGAGAGGGCCCAGGATACTCAGATCCACAGTTTCAGGAGAGAGATTGGTGGTGACAGGAGTTGTGGGGGTTGGGGGGGAGAATCAGGTGGGAATGGGTGGTATTTCCATGTGGAGATGGAAGTTCTGAGGCAGATGGCAGGCATGGCTGCATATCATGAGTGTACCAGTGCTAATCAACTTCACACTTTAGTGGTTTAGATAGTAAACCAAATGATTAGTGGATTCTTTTTTTTACCACAATACTTTTTATATGAGTTGAACCATTACAAGCTGGTGTGGTGATACTTGTCACAGGTAAGTAGAAGGCAGAGTTCCTAGGAGATGAAGGAATCCGGGAGCCAGAGAGAAGAGAGCTCAGGTCTCTCACAGGTAAGGACCATGAGTCTGAAGAAGTGGGGTGGAAGGTGAGTGCTTACTTGAGACCCAGATCCAGCCAGTTCTACCCCAGGCTCACTTCAGAAGTACAGTCATCTTTGTCCCAAGACTTATACAATGTGAAGACCTGTGGTGATATACGTCTTTAATTCCAGCACTTAGGGAACTGAGGCAGAAGACTCTCAAGTTCAAGGCCATTATATGCTACTAAGTGGATTTAAGGCATCTTAGGGGACAGGACAATGCCCTGTGTTGAAATAAAACAGAAAATATACTACAACCACATCTCTCTCTAACTCACTCAGGCAAGTGACAGTCATGGGAACCCACCTTTTACATGCTTCCTTTTGTTGTCGTTGTTGTTGTTGTTTTTGTTGTTGGAAAGGGCTAACCTCAGGTAAGGGACAACCCAGGAAACCCATCTCTGCCCCAGATAGGTCACTAGTCTTCTTCCAAGTTCTCTCACCTACAAGAAGACAGAGCCTCCACTCACAGCTCTCAGGAGGAATGGCCCTGACCCTTGTGGAGCATGGAGACCTGGAACCCCAGCAGCAAGGGACAGATGCCATCCTCGTGATCCGGAGACTGGGACCCACAGCTGTCGGGGCTATTTTTAAGCAGGAATATGAGTCCCTATTATCCATAGATCCTCAAGAAGGCAGCTGAGCTGCTGAACACAGGAAGGGAGAGCAGAGGAGCAGGGAACAGGGTAGGCATCCATCCACTGGAGTGGCTGTGACAAAGCTCCACGAGGCATAGAAGGGCTGAGGCCATCGGGCAGGCATCCGGGTGGGTACCGGGAGCCGCAGTGCAGGGCTCCACTCCAGCTATGTACACACATGCTCTACAGTCCTTGGTCTCTGGTGAGCCAGCCTTCCAGGACGCAAAGCTGCTCTTTCCAATCCCAAGTTCTTTGCCACAGGCTAGAAGCCAAGACGCCTAAAGCAGAAGAGAGTCAGAAAGACCGAGGGCAGAGGTCCGGGTACCTCTGACTAAATTTGTTATTTAGTTTGTGTTCTCCACAGAAAGGACTTCAAAAGGCCAACATCTTGATATAGGATAAAGACAACAGATATTTTAGTTAAACGCACCTTAATAAGATGACGCCCAAGCCCACATATGTGGCACTATGCAAGTCTCACCTGAGAGCCGCCCTAGAGGACAAGGTAGTCCTCAGGTTCTGTGAGGACAGGTTTCACTTACTCGACACCCAACTGCCTGGAAAAGAGCAAGGTACAGAGAGGCCCAATAATAAATACCGGCCAAACAGCCTATTCTAAGATCTTCCTTCTCTTAAAATCACAATGTCTTACTAATATTGCTCCATACAGACACGGATGGTAATAAGAAGTTTCTATACTAAAGTCACATAACTGAGCAGGGAACAGACACAGGAACAAACATAAAATAGGCCACCTACCCAAGACCCCAAGAACCCTTGAAACCAAAGCTCACATGTGACAAAGCTTGATAAAAGCAGGTTCAGTCTCAAAGTCATTTTTTTTCTGGTGAAAATCTCCTAAGGAAAAGAAGGTTTTTAATAAACATATTTTGTTATGCAACCCCTCCCCCCCAAAAAAAATTCCAATCCAAGTGGAAAAATAAATACCCCCACCTTCTGTTTTGTTTTTAAGATGATCTCACTCTGTATCTCGTACTGGCCTTGAATTCAAAATTCTCCTGTATCAGCCTCCTGAATGCTGAAACTAGAGGGTGCCCATCTCACCTGGCCCATGCAATACGGGCCTCTATCGTTCATATTTCTTTTTTTCCAGCTGAGCAAGACTGTCCTTCATAACACTCCTCTCTCCTATAGTATCCACTCCAGGGCTGGTCAACCACTTGTACACCCATGACCATAGGCCCCTTCACTAGGGGACACTTCTAACCCTTTTGTCTTCTGTGACTTTGGTATTTCTGAGATGTCCCCACCCTGTCTCTTTTTATCAAGCAAAGACACTATTATTCAAGTTTTAGTCTACTTAAAAAAAAAAAAATCAATAGATGGGTGCTTCAGAGTCCACACTAAATCCCTTCACTTTTTACTTGGAGAATATAAACTTTAATAGAATGTTCCATGTTTAAAAGTAATTTCTCTGAAGTTACAATGAGAAGGTTTCTAACTTGCTCAATTCTGTTCCTAAACAGAGATCTTCAGGAAGGCACATATCTGTGTTACGTACAGTATGTTGGCATGTGTGGTGCCAACAGTTCCTGGGTGATGACCTCTCCGAGTGAGCCCATCAGCCATTGGCAACCAGGTTACCCTCAACACACATGCCTTCTCAGTTTCTCCAGTATAAACAAACACCTTTTTATAGGGACTTTGGTCTAGAGTCTTAGAAGATTCAGGGATCTGGACCCTTGCAACTCTCAGAGACTGAACCACCAACCAAAGAACATACACAGGCTGGACCTAGGCCTCCCTGCTCATATGTAACAGATGTGCAGCTTAGTCTTCATGTGGGTCCTGAACCACTAAGGCTGGGGCTATCCCAAAAGTTGATGCCTGTACATGGGATATGTTCTTCTAGCTGGGCTGCCTTGTCTGGCCTCATCGGGAAAGGATGAGCCTAGGCTCACAGAGACTTGAAGTGCCAGGGTGGGAGGGATACCCAAGGGGACACCTACCTGCTCAGAAGAGAAGTTGGGGGGAAGATTGTGGAAGGGGGTGACCGGGAGGCGGGCAGTGACTGGGAAGTAAAGTAAATAAGTAAAAAAATTAAATTAAAAAAAAAGAAAAAGAAAATTCAGACATCGACACAATCAATCTTTGGCTTTGCTTTGTAAAGACTATAAATAAAATTCCTGTAAAATCTAATTCAAAGAAAGCAAGTATACTACTACGCAAATTGCTAAAGAAAATCCCTCAGATGGTTCACATTTAGTAGCACTTGGTTAAAGAATGCTAAACAAGACAAGACAAAAACAATCTGTAAATGGGGGTGGAGAGGAGCTTATCAGACTACAGCAAGCTCTGAGAACGCCAACTGACAATATGGACCCTACAGACAGAAAAATGAAGTAAAGCATAGGAAACTACTTGACTGACTACAGCTTAATCAATCAGGCGATTAGATACAGCCTCGTTAACTCCATACCTGGCCTCCTTCAGGCAAAGGCTCATTGCTGTTGCTAGGACTTGTCTCAGTCTGCTGGGCCCACACAGGGGTAGACACCACAAGCACAGTCTCCCAACAAATTTTACTCAACAAAATGGCATCAAGTCAGGCGTGACAGGCATGACAGCTCCTGCTCCCATAATCAGCACTTGGGAGATGTCTGTCTAGAGGCTCAGGATCTCAAGGTCATCCCTGGGCTACTCAGTGAGGTCAAGATATGACTGGGTTACAGAACAGAAACTCACCTTAGAAAAAAAAGAGAAAGAGGGGCTGGAGAGATGGCTCAGCGGTTAAGAGCACTGACTGCTCTTCCAGAGGTCCTGAGTTCAATTCCCAGCAACCACATGGTGGCTCACAACCACCTGTAATGGGATCTGACGCCCTCTTCTGGTGTGTCTGAAGACAGCAATGGTATAGTCATATACATAAAATAAATAAATAAATATAAAAAGAAAAAGAAAAAAGAGAAAGAAATCTTTGATCAAATAAGACTATGGGGCACTCCGAGCAGCTGTCATTCAAGAACTCCACCTTCTCAAAGGAGAAGGGATTGTGGGATTGGGTGAGCAGGTGGGGGGCAGTGATCGGGATTAAGGTGAATAATCTTAATTCACCTTAAATTAAATTAAAATTAATTAAAAAATTAAAAATTTAAATTAAAAAAAGAAATACAAGATTTCAAAGGGAAACAAAGTAAAAGACCCCCCCCCTTTAACAGAAGATAAGGTTCAAACCTGTGTCCCATTGTGACACCAGACCAAATGGCCAGCAAGCCAGACTTCAACAAAAGCAACCAAAATCTAATTTTAAATAGCGCTCTAACTTGCAGCTTCAGCCCAGGTGTTTCAATCAGGGTTTCTATTCCGGCAAAAACATCATGACCAGGAAGCAAGTTGGGGAGGAAAGGGTTTATCTAGCTTACACTTCCATACTGCTGTTCATTACCAAAGGAAGTCAGAACTGGAACTCAAGCAGGTCAGGAAGCAGGAGCTGATGCAGAGGCCATGGAGGGATGTTCCTTACTGGCTTGCTCAGCTTGCTCTCTTATAGAACCCAGGACTACCAGCCCAGGGATGGCATCACCCACAAGGCGCCCTTCCACCCTTGATCACTAATTGAGAAAATGCCTTACAGCTGGATCTTATGGAGGCATTTCCTCAAGGGAGGCTCCTTTCTCTGTGATAACTCCAGCTTGTGTCAAGCTGACACACACAACCAGCCAGTACACCAGGTCTTACACTCTCCACACAGGAACGGTTTCTAGTTTTAACTCTCACCTGTTCATCAAAAGTCAGTTCCTAGGAACCTTAACCTCTAGGGGACTAAGGAAGTTATTTTGAGTGGTTTTACAAACTTCGGTAGGCAAGTAACACCAATCATCTCATGAGATCCTTGGGAACGCCTTTCCCCCTCATCCAGTTCTTCTCCTGTCTACCCATAGACCCAGGTGCTGCACCTTCCTTTCCCACACTTTGCACAACCACAGTGAGCCATCAGTAGAACTGACTGATCCAACAGGGAAGCAGCTTTCCAGTTTGCATGAAGCAGAACAAAAATCCTGACGGGGGTGGGGGGGGCCTAGCTCACCACCTCACTTTCTTGCAGGTGTGCACAGGTGACAGCTCCCTTGCTTTCCTACCTCGTGCCTGCATTTGTTTCTCCTACGGCTCCCCTGAGGGAAGGAGCTACCTACATCCACCTTGTCGTGATTTCCCAGTGCCGTCGTAGACAGTGTTACACGGAGATGGCTGAGCATCTGCTCGATGCTCAATGCTCCATGACTCGATGCTTCCCAGTTAGAACCCACATTTCCCACTGCAAGCAGCAAACGGCTCCTTTTCTGAACAGCCTCTGGCGGTCTGTGCCAATCATGAAAGGCACCTGGGCTCTCACCCATCAGATCTCGTTGAAATCTGTCATAGGCTTTGGTGGTTTGATCGCCTTCAAAAAGACTCAGACACTTTTCCCAGATACCTGCCTCTGAATTTAACACCACAGTGGCAGACATACCTCAAGTCCAATATTCCCAAAGCTGTGACAAGCTCAACAAGTTTACGTTCATCTTAAATATGCTTGACTGCTTAAAAGCGAGTTGTTGAAAGGGTTCAAAACTACCACCCTGAAATACAGTCTTTGGGATGTCTATACTGATTAAAAAGTTCAGAGCACTAGAAAACCAGCAAGGTGCCAGGATAAGTCCCCTCCAACAAGAGACAGAGTCAACAAAGACTTAGCTGGCAGCAATCCTCAAAGTGATCCTTGGAGGACTGAGTCTTATGTCAGGAAACATTTCACCTAGGCCAGGACCTTGGTTAGGGTTTCACTGCTGTGAACAGACACCATGACTAAGGCAACTCTTATCAGCACAACAATTAATTGGGGCTGGCTTGTAGGTTCGGAGGTTCAGTCCATTACCATCAAGATTGGAGCATGGCAGCATCCAGGCAGGTATGGTGCAGGAGGAGCTAAGAGTTCTACATCTTCATCTGAAGGCTGCTAGGAGAAGACTGGCTTTTGGGCAGCCAGCCCAAAGGTCTGAAAGCCCAAACCCAGAATGACACACCTCCTCCAACGGGGCCACAACTTCTAACAGTTCCACTCCCCAGGCCAAGAGTATACAAACCATCACAACCAGGCAGCCCACCTTACAAACCCTCCTGCCCACTCAGCTTTCCTCCATTGAATGAGCTCTGCTTTACTCCCTCCCACCCTGACTGAATTGCCTGGGGATGGTGGTAGATCAGACCTCAGACCCAACACCACTTCCCTGCCAAGACAAAGAGAAGCCTTTGGGAGGAAGCCAAGACAAAAACGGTCAACTGTGAGGCTGCAGAGAGCTGTTCTTGCGACCGCTATAAAAACTTTCAGTGATTCCATCTTCCCAGGGCTGCTGGGATAGAGGGAGCCACCATCCCTAAGAACTGGTAAGAAAACTACAGAAGCCAGCAGCGTCTCCTCTGCCTCTGATCTTGTAACTGAATCCAAGGGAGAGACAGTGCACCTTCCAACCAATCCTTTACGACTCTAGGCTGAAGAAAACTGTTCAAGGTAGCAGATCCCGCTGATCTAAGGGTTCTACATCTATGAACATCCCTCCACTTAGTGGTTTTAAAGGCCTCCATGAGCTAATTAAGAGATACATCCAATAGCCATGGAGATAGCTCATTGGGTAAAGTCACTTGCAACTATGTTGACAGTCTAAGTCCTATAACCTAGCACCCATATAGTGGAAGTAAACAGCCGACCCCAGAAAGTTGTCTCTGACCTCCAGACTCTGGCTCAGTCATACCTCACACCCCACACAAAGAAGTGTAAGTGTAAAGCTTCATACATCCAGCACTGGAAGAGACCATGTTAGAGGCCAGTCTGGCCTTGAGACAGATTCTGTCTCACGGGTAGTGTTAATGAATTACATCACTGTCTCATGGATTCCGATTCTTCCCTCTCTAATGTACTCTATAAACAGACGATTTTATCCAAAGCAGAACTGCGACCCCGTAACTGAGGTCACTGTAATTTCTGGTAAGGTTTATCATTTCCTCAAGAGAGAGCTATAGGCTCTGGGAATTCTTAGACATAAAACTGGCCAGAGTTCCAGATGGAGGTATACTCCAGACCCTAGGCCACACCCAGTTTCTATCTAACCCAGGCATTACCACAAACCCCAGAGGGTCATATGCCCTCCCTAGCACATGCTGGTCCCCTGGCACTCCCTAGAGTTATGAGCTGTCTAGCCGCATGGGCTAACTCTGATAGAGCAAGGAAAGACAGAGTTCCAGACTCCCTAGGTCTAGAGGACCCCAACCCCACGTCTCCCAGAAGCCCAACCTATTAACTGAACCCACTTTAGTTTGGTTGGGGTTTTTTGGGGGGATGCAGCAGAGGGATAACCAGTTAGACCAGTAAGGGCCTCTCTCTATGACCCAACTCTGTCCTACTGAGCCCAGTTCCATTCCTGTCTGATTTAAGACATCTTGGATCCAGTCTGGTTTCTGTCACACCTTCTAAATCCAGACCAGACCAAAGCATGTATCAAGCTCACAGAATATGAACCATAAACCCATTGAGCTACATAAAGCCTGGGAAGGACTCACCAAGACCAACAAGCAATCAGTGCAATGCCCCCGTGAGACCTATGCTAGTTATCTGGTTCCCCAAGGGGAATGAAGGGGTCGCTGGAGCCCTAGCTTCATAGCCCATCCACTAGGCCAAAGCTATCAATTCCTTACACCAATCAAATGATACACAACCTGGACAGCTAAGGATTCTAGAACAAGAGCAGGTTCTGAGAATGCCAACGGGCAACCTGACCTGACAGATGGCACGTAGGGGAAACAGAAGCCAGGCACAGAAAATTCCTGGATTGGCTACAGTTTAGTCAATCAACTAGTCAGCTGGCTGCCACATGGTTAAGGAGCAATAGGTTTTCCTCCATGGAATGCTGTTCTAGCAATTAAACGCCACATTGGCTTGGTCTGTTCAGCCCATTGAAGGTGCCCAGACTGCACCGATGCTTAGCCTCTGTGAATTTTATTCCTCTACCAGAGCTTAACTTAGCTTTCCGTTTTTTAATATAAAATGCTCACACCTGGCTTTCCGGGTTATATGGAAGTAAGATTCAAACTCGGAAATTAAGTTGGGCCATGACACACATGACCACCACAGAGACTCCTCTGGCTCTACAACGAACAGGCTTCCCAGCACTTTTCTTTCCCACATCTAAATGTTTTGTTTGGATAATTGAAGATGGGCAAAAGGTTAAAGGGGAAACAGCATCCATTTAGTATAGACCTGTGGTTACAAGCCCCATCCAAATAACAGAAATCAGTACTGTGGCTCAGTAAAATATACAGCCATCAGTATACCACGGTCCTAGCCTAACAACTCTTCCCCAGTCAATACAGAAACCACGGGTAACACGCTGGCCTCTGGCTGTGAAGCTGCCTGAGCTTCTCAAGCCTAACTTATCAAATTCAGCAATCTTTGTCAGCCAGCACACCCAGAAGCAACAACGCAGTTAGCACGGCCTGTCACTGGGAGAGAGCAAGCTGCAATCACCAATCACTCTCTATGGCGCAGGTTGTTGACTGTGTCTATGGCTGCTTTCACCTCAAGCAACCTTTGTCTCGAATGTTGATTTAGCAACGTAATCCCACAGGAACAGGCCTTAAAACCCGTAGGCACTAAGCCTTATCTGTTCTGAAACCTGAATGAGTGTTTAAATGTTCTTTTCTTAAGGAATCTCAGAGAAGCTACAGATGGAAGCAAACTGAAGGTGGGGCCCACAGGCAGAGTCTGGAGACACTGTATTTACTAACGCCTAACCTGACCCTTCCCACCAGCCAGAGTGTTGCTACTGGATCCTGCACAGGTGAGATCAATCTCAGGCTACAGATTCAGAGAGCAAGCTTCCTGCCTTGATCAGGTTTTACACCTAACTGTAACAAGAAAACACCAGCAGAGCCCAGGGGCCACTTCAGTTCCATGCCCCCTTCAACCTCTCTCTGCGGCTGAGCTCGGACTGTGCGTGGGGTTGAACTGTTTCTGTTATTCAAATACCACTTCTGGTGGAAAAAGTCCAGGAGATCTTTCTAAACTATTCCTCACTAGGGAAACCCCACTGGAAGAATGCCCAGCATTCTGTAGACAAAGTTCCCTGCATCCCCACCCAGCCAGCCAACGGACAGACCACAGACATGTTCAAGGCCCTCTGAAATACTCAATAATTGTTATAAATCAACTATGAAGTGCCCCTTCCCCCAGCTCATTCTCGAAGGCCTGATCCTCAGCTGCTGCTGGCCTTTCAATGGGTCCTGGAAAGCTTAAGAGGCTACCTTAAGATTTATCTAGGCGGGGCTACCTAGATAAAATAGGGCCCTTTGAGAGTGTCCCTAATGGCTGTACTTTTCCTGGGCTCCCTCCCCTCCTGGCTGGTCACTGGGAGGCAAGGTGCCTGCCCCACCACATGTTCCCAGCCATGGTATTTATCCTCACGTCAGGCCCACAAGCAGTAGGGCCAGCAGATGTGGATTGAAAATCCTGATGTCACCTTTAATCCCAGCACTTGGGAGGCAGAGGCAGGCGGATTTCTGAGTTCGAGGTCAACCTGGTCTATAGAGTGAGTTCCAGGACAGCCAGGGCTATACAGAGAAACCCTGTCTTGGAAAAAAAAAAAAAAAGAAAACCCTGAAGCCATCAGCCAAAAGCAATAAGTCTGTCCCTGCTGGGAGGCGAGTGTCACAGCGCCCAAGTTAACACGGCATTTCAGGAGAACCAAGCTTCCCGGTCAGCTCACGTGAGTCGCAGACTTTGATAACCAACCTGTAGTTTCCTTCTAAAAATAAATTGCATTGCTTAAGTCCTGATTATATTACTATTATATTATTTATAACATAATACATCTATGATACTGAGGCAGGAAACCTGAGCACACAGTAAGGCCAGGGAAGATGGCTATCATCACCTACCTACCCCTGACAAGCCAGCACAAAGGACATCTAGAGCCTCTGGTACGCTTCGCCACTGAGTCACACCCTCAGCCCATGTTCCCCAAGTTTTAAACTCTTCTCGAAGAGTCCCTTCGTCCCAGTGATGTGGTTTCTGTCTAGTGCTAAGCCAATAACCTTGGGTTCCATTTTGATTGGTTAATTCTTTGAGTTGGGCAGGTGACTCCTATCCACAAGGGTTTCCACATCAAATGAGCGTGGATTCTTCTCCAGCTCCCTGCCGACCAACTGGATGCCCAACATTGCACCAGAACCAAGACAGCTCCAAACGGTTAATGGTACCATCCTACAGGACTGACCCACCTCAGATGTCAATGGCAAGGTTGTCACCTGTACTTCTGGCCAATCGGCTATAAACCAGGAATCGCTATGGGTCCTTTTTCGTATTTGATAATTTATTTGAACAGTCCGCAGCACTCAGGAACTTATTATGAGAAAGGATAGAGATAAATAAACAGATAAAGGAGTGTCTTGGGGTGAGGTCCAGAAGATTCCAAGCCCACAAGCTGTACTCTCTGTGAGGCTGGGGTGCACCTTCTCCTTGGCTACATGGCCTCTGTCCCGCCGACCCCTGGAACCTGTCATTTAGGCCCTTTTAAGTAAGTTTCATCGTGTAGGATTGATTGTAGGTTTGATCTAAGCCCTCTTCTCTCCCCAGGAGCGTGGGACAGGAGCCAAGAACTCTAAGCTTCTGATAATGGTTGGTCCAGGGTCCCACAGGCTGTTTCATTAGAACAAAGGATGCTCCTATCGCTAGGAAATCTCAAAGGATTAAGATCTTTGAGCCGGGAACCCGGGTCAGAGGGCAATTATTGGAACAAAACATGCTCCTGACTCTCTGTCACACAAAAATTATAGGCGTGTGAGGAGCTCGGGCCAAGGAGAGATACCAATGTGTTTATTGCGTATAGGAAGTTGCTCACAGAGTCTTTGAATCTCTTCTGTACAGAGGACTTGGCTTGATTTCAAAAGCAAAACTTCCTTGGGAAATGGCACCTAAGGCCCCTTGTGTGAATGCCTCACCTGCTCCCTGACTAATCAATCCCTGGCCCATCTAAGGCCTGGCATCTCTTTCCCTGGTTCACCACACCTGGAGACTGGACATTCCACAGATACTATGTATCCACAAATAATAAACTTTAACCAGAAAAGAAAAATGAGAGTATTTCAGACACACTCACCAACCACCCTCAGTGTCCTCCTTGTTCCCTGAAGACCAGTGGAC
>JADRCC010576510.1:0-30253 GCA_019843855.1 Hylomyscus alleni
CATGCCTTTTCCATTCATTATCAAATTCATGGCCTCTTTCTAAAACACTCAATATTGTTTTATACACACACACACAAGCACACACATTCAAAGACATGTATATAATGTCTTACTGAGTCTATTCATTGTTCACCATATAGCCATGTGATTAGGTATAAATATGTTGTATTGAGTAATTGATCAGGAGGTTTCTCTTGGATTAAACTACTCATCCACTTTCAGCAGTCAGTACTCGCTTGAGTTCTTCCTCTAGGCCTGGGACTGTATGAAATGTTTTCTGTGCACAAAAACATGTTTACTGGTATGGTGTTTCCCATCTCAGAAGCTTGTTTTCTGGTGTGGTGCTAAAGCATGTCTTGTTAGACCCAAGTCCCCATGTCAGGGCTAGAAGACATTATCTTGCACAAGCTACCCAGGTGTTCTGGCTTTTACAATCTTTTCAGCCCATCTTTTTTTTTTTTTTCTTTTTTTCTTTTTACAATTTAATAGATTGATAAAGGGTATTATGATTACTGTAATTTTTCATGGTTTCTAATATTATTCTGATAGGTATTAATCTCTGTTCACTTCACAATTCCCTCTTTAGCATTATTTTGCAAATAAGCTTAAAGAATGTCATCTGTGTGATCATTAACTTGAAATATGCTTTGAAGCATGGCAGGCTCTTTAGTGAATAGAAAACCAAAGATAGTGGTATCTTTCCATTCTTGATAGTTCAGACAAGTATTTCTAGATTTTTTTCATACTTTAGGAAAGTCCAATTCCTCTTTACCATTGTTACCTCATAAAGTTTGAACAAAATGCATTTCTTTATGCTGTGCTTTTAGTACATTTGTTAACTTTACTAAGCACGTTTAAAAGCACATGAATAGTTGATTCATTAAAGCATCATCTTTTTCTCTCTAGATAAGCAATTTTTCTACATAAATATCTTAAGACATCATTGACAATTGTTCTTATTCTTGTTTAATTGACCTCACTTGCTGTTCACAAAAATTACTGATATCATGATAATAAGTAAGTGCAGTAATGTTATGAAATGCTGATTTTATGATTATATATTTTAACTTCTTTCACTAATATAATCATAGTGAAACATTTCCATCAACTAAGTCTGGAGGCTTATTTATGTAGTTGACATATCTTCATTACAGCATGAAAGATTCTTATTTCCTCACATGATTGTAATGCATCACTGTATTTTCATTCAGCTTGATCTCGGGCTTCTAGAGAAGAAGCCTTTTAGGACTCTCTCCTTATATTTTGACATGTCTTATCTTTTGTGTAATACTCATGGCAATGACTACATGAATTCTATATTCATTTAGTGTATATCACATATTAAGTTTATGAACTATTTTAGCCTATTCTTGTTTGTAGTTTTGTCTGGTTTTCACATTTTAGAAGAAAATGATATTTACATAAAAATATGTTATCACAGGATACATTGATAACCCTGTAGGGTCTTTTAAGTTATTTCTTTGCTTTTCTTTCATATGTAAAATAAATCATCTATCATCTATCACACATTTTCAATCATCTTTCAGTCATCATTTATCCATCAATCAGATATCATCTGAGCATTGAAATTTATTCATATATCATCTATTATATCATCAATTTATTATGTATGAGCAGTCAACAATATTATGAGTATATACTGATAATTTTAATCACTACAAAGTTACAAGTGTTTTCTCATTTTTCATCTATTTGCCTTTTCCATCTTCATATACCAGCAATGATACCTCAATTCATCATTTTAAACAATATTTTCTTACTCTCACCATCCCACAATAAAACTGAAAAGTATCTTAAAATTCTTTATATGAATTAGTGAGAAAAATATGTAGTTATTTCATATTTGATGTTACCAAATTAAAATTCTCAGAATTTAATGTCTGAGTAGATTTTGTTTATTTTAACATTTATAATAAGAACAATATTATATCACTGAGTCATGATTTTTTAAATGATTCAGAAAATGTTACAAAAATCTAATTTTTGGAACTGAATTCTTTTATATTTGTGTTTATGGAGATAGATTTTATATTTCATTAATTGCGACTCCTAATAATATTTATTTTATTCTGTCCATATAAATCTCAGTTTTATTTCTGTTAACCTTTGATTTCCAATTTAAAATATTTCCCTTTACATATAAACATAGAATCAGTATTTATTTCACATAAACTGTTAAATTTATTTGTACTCATATTGGACTTCTAAGTCAACTTGAGCAGTATTTCTTGGAAATAGTCAATAATTGAACTTTGAGTCTTTAACACATTAGCAAGTTTTGATTTGATTTTTCCTTTCAAATCTTTTGCTAAATATATTTCTAGGCCCATGGTTCAGTGTTGAATATGTCAAATATTTTGCTAGAATATTAATGAGCTGGAAAAGTTGCAACATTTTTCATAATATTTAACATTAATATTCAAAGATACTAACCTCATTCTAATAATTTAGTATTTATAGAATAGAGATTTCATGTGATATCTGTATATAATTTTGGTAATTAATAATACAATTTAATACTCTAGTAAGCACTTTTGACCAGCTAGATTTTGTCGTCTAATGGACTTTAGCTCTGCTCTTGTATCTTCATCATCCTTTGGAATGCGCTAAGTTGGTCATACTTTTCTCCTAGGACATATAAGAGGCCTCCTCTGCAAACCTTGGCTCCAAATCACTCTGTGGAATATTCTGTAGATATTTTCTTTTGCAAAACAAGTTATGTAACGCAATGAATCTAGAAAATGTAGGCACACTTATAGAGCTCTAAGAACAGATGACTATACATTCCTGTGGGGTGGCAGGTAGTCACCCCATTCCAAATATTCTATTCTGTTGAAATTTAACACAATACAAAGAGAAAGGATAAGCTAGAAAAGAGTCAAAGTTTAAGAATATGATGGAAAGTATAAGAATATCAGAAAAAAAATAAACAGGAAAAAAAAGAACATCATAGTTGAAAAATAATGAGTCGGGGGGCTGATTGAGCGGTGGCTGATTATTCTTTATCTAGCCTAATGACTAAGGCTGAATTACCAGAGTTCATGTGGTGGATAGAAAGAAGCATCTCCAGCAAGTGGTTCTGTTATTTCCCATTGTTGCCCTCATTCTCCATTAAAAATTTAATAAATATAAATGAAATAAATAACACACAATTATTAACATACTTATACACATGATAATAAAAACAGCATAGATGGTCCACTGGAATGATGCTGTAGGCAAAGAATGTTACCAATCACTCTGATGACCTTAGTTAAATCCCAGAACCCTCATAGTGGAAGGAAAGAATTGATCATGTTGTCCAAAGCATTAGCCTGTTCCACTTTCATGAATAAATATATAAATATTAGCCGGGTGGTGGTGGTGCATGCCTATAATCCCAGCACTTGGGAGGCAGAGGCAAGCGAATTTCTGAGTTCGAGGCCAGCCTGGTCCACAAGTGAGTTCCAGGACAGCCAAGGCTATACAGAGAAACCCTGTCTCACAAAAACAAAAACAAAAAAATTAAAACTCTTGTTAGAACAAATGTGATTTAAATAGTGGTTTTAGTCAATAAGTGTTTCCTTGTTATAACTGAAAATACAGGACCTATGTATCTTAGATGTCTACTAAAACTATATTATAATTTCCGTATAAAACCATGGGTTCAGGAGGAGTACAAAAAGATAACACATGTTCACATCCCTTTTTTCTTCATGATGTTTCTCTTTTAATTTGTGACCACACTAGAAAAGGAAGCCAGGATTTGATCTTTATTGATAGCAAACCCTAAGCAACTAGCACTTCTTTATGAACTCCTGCCTCAGGAGGGAGAACACTGTCATCAGGCAAATAGCAGTGCTTGCAGGGATAGAAAAGTGTGTTCAGTCTCTGTTACCAAAAGGGAAGCATTTGAGTCTTTTAGATAACTAAAGGACCCTTTGTACAAATGCAAATGCTAAATTGAAGAGTTTTCTACTAACCGTGTTAGCAGTTAGTAGAGATTTCAAGAAAGCCTTGTACTGACTTTGTTGTGTGGTTATTAGTGATTACTTTTCTAAAAGTATATTTTATTATCCTGATGTTTTGTCATCTTTGAGGTTTACTGCTAAATAAGGTCATCCTGAATAATACTTTCTGAACCTTGGCGGGTTAAACTCAGCAGTTCTGGATCAAATTCCTCTCCAAGATGACTGATTCAGTCTGGTTTATCTTGACTTTCCACTGAATTACTCTGCTTGGCCTCAAACTAACTCTGCCAATTTGTTCTAATCATCTGGCTCCTTCTTATTTCATGACCTTACCTGTCTCTGCTGACCTGCACTGAGTTGCCTGAACTCATAAACGAACTCAACTCCACTGCACTGCACTCGCTGTATTGGACTGAATTCCTCTGAACGGAACTTACCTGAAGTCTACTGTGCTGCCTGAACTCAAGTGACCTAACAGCTGATACAGTTCTGTCTGCACTGTTCTTTGGTAGAATCTCTTTCCTATCTCTTCTCATGAGAGGTGGGTTCATTCTATCTCTGACTCATTCTGTCAAATCTTTCTCCAATTTGACACTTTGTCTGCCCCTCAATCAGAGGGCAGTTTTGAGCACTGTTGCTTTCTTCTACAAACTAAATTTACTTAGGATTTAAGATGTATATTAAAGGTGCCTCTGTATTCCAGCCAGAATAGCCATGTTGCTGGAAAAAAAACTGTCTATATAATTTTATCCTATGTATAATAAAAAGGAGCAATCTAAGCAAGAAATAAACAAAATGTACAGTTTGAGAAAAGGAATACTAGGAAGTTAATGGCTCTAAGGAGATACTCAAAGAGATAAAAAGTTTAAAGAAAGGCCTGAGGCTATAAGGGATAAATAAAATGTTGACCTCAGGACAAGACCCCACCCAAGTAAGATTTCTACTTGTGAAAAGCAATTAAAGAATAGCTAAGCAGTGAAGGAAACATGAAAGCCAGAAAGATCCTGAATAAGTAATTGAACAAGGAGGCCAAGTTCCAACCCTAGCTAGCAGCAGAATTTGTTACCATCTGACTGATGATTTTGGATTTAGATACAAAGACATGAGAAAGGGGTTGTCAAGTTTCCTTTCATAGCTAAGAAAAGCTGCATATGCCAAGTATGAATCAAGGATGTCCTTGCATTGAGTCTCAGAAATGACACTGAATCAATCTGTGAAGGTGACACCTAAATTTCTTAAGAGATCCCAAGAGATGCCACAGTTTTAAGATACCTGCCAAGGAGAGCTTCTAGCAGGAGATGGAAACAGTTTAAGAGAGAGACAAATGTTTCAGTCAACAATACTGAGAGTAATTGGAGTTCTGAAGAGTGCTTTGACATATGACACTGAGTTGCAAAGTGTGGAATTCGCCCTACTGGTTTCCCTCTCTTTTGGAATGGTAATGTATATTCTGTGCCAATGTTAGAAGTATGCTCTCTGCTTTTGATTTTGAAATTTAAGGATGTTATTTCTAAGGTATCAGAAGAGATTTTAACTTTTTAAAATATTGTCAAGACTATGATAGATTATGGACAGTTTTGAAATTGGACTAAATGCATTTTGCATTATGCTCTGACTCCATCATTATTTGAGATTTCATGTAGATTATATACAACTATAAAGGCTATCTAAATAAAATCCCTAAATAATGAGGGAAACACAGCCTTTATATTTATCTCTTGTCAATATTAGATGTTATTTCTGAGATTAAGTTGCCTCTAAATGAGTAATTGAGTAATTATCCATAAGATTTCCATTGGAATCCCTACAAGTTTATGCAGTTGTCAAGAATATAACCTGTTTTCCAAAAGATGAAGGAAAGGATTTATTTTGGTAGAGACACTTATGGTAGATTATGGATGGATAAGTGCAGCTGTTGTCACCTTAGAACCATATATTATAGCATCTTTAGTATAAGAAAGTACTCTACAGTCTATACTACAAATACTTTGATCTCCATTGGCTTCCTGAAATTATGCCTAGAGTGATGGTGGCAGAAAGCTTGTAGGCATGCCAAACCAATATCTGATTTGATTTAAGTCCCACTCCACCACATGGAACCCATATTCCTCAATGCTTGTGAGACTAAGAAACTAAAACTACATAGCCGAGGCACTTACAGATAAAACTTCATACCACTGTTCTACTAATGAATATAGGAATAAAATGACTTATAATGACATTCATAGATCAAAGCCTTGCTCAGCAATTATCAGGAAAGAGTCCCCTACAACAGTGGGGTACAAATAAGGAGACCTACAGACAGATCATATTCAGAGAGTGAAAATTCATGGAACACTCAACTTTAAATTGTGTATCTCCAGCAATTTCCTCCTGTCAGATCTCATAAAACACAACATAAAGAGGAGGTAGAAAGAGCATAAGAGCCATAGGGAATGAGAACACAAAGAAGCAACATGATCAAAGTACATTTGCTACTCCCACTCCTAAGTATAAAATATAAACTCGTTATTTCCATTGTTACTAAAATCTATTAAGAACTTTGATGATGATATGTGTCTCCAAATTTGTATCAATTTTATCCGTTATAACTGAGACAAATTTCAGTTTTTCTTCTTACATAGCTGAGTTTAGCAGGCTTTGTTGCTGGTGTATGTTGCAACTATTCTGTTGCATTTTGTTTTACATTAGGAAAAAAATAGGGGTAATGAGGCTAACTAGGCATTAGCCTGTTGAAATGTTTGCAAAGTCATTTCCAGCTGTTGTATTCATTTCCACACAAATTTCAGGAAGACAGTCCTAATAATAGTCTCATTTCCTTTCCCGTTAGACTCTTCACAAAGGGTCTGGTACAGAATATTGGCTCATAAAACATTTACTAATGAAGGAGCTTGGTCTAGAGGAAGGAACCAGAGAGTAGTGTATAAGTAGCTTATAGGTGAGAGTAACATTACTAGAAAAACAATGATTTATTGAACATAAAGTATTGTAGTCAGGTAATTTTTAAAACATAGGAAAAATCTAGTTACTACACAAAATTCTTTGTTCCTCATTTTTTTTGTTTGGCTGAAATTTGTAATTATATTCTATACTTGTATTGTTAATAATTGGGTGCTTGGTCCTGTCATGTCCAGAAGACACAGTCTCTCTCCATTCCTCCCTCACACTGGCCCTTCCAATCTTTCCGCTTTCTCTACAATAATGATCTCTAAGCTTTAGATGGAAAAGGAAGGAATTATGTGGACTCTTTTTGGGCTATCAATTCCACATGCACTTACCTACTCTCTGCACTTTAGCTAACTGTGAATTTCTCTGTGAGCTGCCAGTCACTGCAGGAAGATACTTTCTTTTCTGATGGGGATTCAGCGCTGCAGTGAAGGATAAGCAACAATATACTAGGGAAAGAGAAGTTTGGATGTATTCACATTTAAGGAATAGTAGTTGGGGGGTGTTTGTTTGGTTTTGGTGATAATTTTAAATCTTAAGTCACTATCCATTAGACTCACCTAGGAAGAAAGTATCAATAGAGGAATTGTACATATCAAGCTGGTCTATGAGTACGTCTTTAAGAAACTGTCTTAATCATTAGTTAATCTGTGAATATCCATCCATTTGTTTATGGTACTATTCCCTAGGTATTGCCTCTGTGATGGATAAAAGTGAAGCAAAGAAGAAAGCAAGGATCCAAGTGCTATGTCTCTGGCTCTACTGAGGAGGTGATCTTTTCATTTCCTGTCTTTTCTTCTCATCAATAATTGTTTATAACTTGGAATCTAAAGTTAAATATATGTCATTCTCTTGCTTTGGTACAACATGTTTTGTTAAGTCAATAGCAATGAAACTAAGTGAGTTTATTTTTAAGCTTGTTAAAGCATTATCTTATACAGGTTTGTATTAGAATATTTTGCTGTAAGCCTACAAACTCTTTGAATATCAGATAATTATTTTGAATTTCATTTATCTTATGTTATCTATACCATGGGATTCTTTATAACATTTCCTAACATGCACATTGAATTAGACATATTCTCCTTCTATTATTCCATATTTTCCACACTTTCTTTCTTATCATGCATCTGTTATGGTACATAATTTATTTTATGAACTCTCTTCCACATTCTTGATCCACATATGAAGATAAACACAATATTTCTTATAAATCTTTATTGGGCTTGCTTCTTTTCATTATCAGCCTATATGATGACTATTTTTGCTTTTTCATTGGCAGTTCATTAACTTTTAAATTTGCTTCTGATGTTGTCCTAGTTATGTGCTATATAAGAACTACATATCTCTGAGTTGGAGTCTATGAATTTAAAGGAGTACACAGCTATTCCTTTACTCAGAATTATATTTAACATGAAAACACCTCCTGTTCCTCTTTTTAGATATAGTATTGTGTTCTGAAATACTAATAGAGTTGGAAACAGTTTGTTTGGTGAATTACTGGTTCAAATATGGTCCTAAAACTACATATTTGTTCTCAAACTTTACATTGGTTTAGATCTTTTTAGGTATTTAGAATGATAGGGTTATCTTGGAGTTTGAGAGTATACGGTTGTTGTGCTATAAGAAGCTACTTCAGGGTGCTCAGTTGTATCTAGAGGGCTGCCAAGTGTAATGAAATTGTTGCAAGGTCCTGGCAGGCTCCTTTTATGTATATATCATCTGACAGTAATCAAAATCAATTCTTTGTGCTGTTTAGCCATTGTCTTTTGGAATTTTTTTTTCTGTAGGTTTGTCCCTGGTGCAAAGTGATAACTCCCTTGACAGCTTCCTCAGAGGACAGGATAATGCTTAGATCATATTAGGGGAGGGATGAACCTAGATTAGTGAGCACCTGAACCTAGCATTCAAAAGTTTATGCCGAAGAATCATGCTCTTGGGGCTACCCTGGGATATATAACTGCTCAGTCTCATAAAATACATAAATAAATAGATAGATATTAAATATATGCACACACATATAAATACATACATACACATATATACATACATACACATATATACATACATACATATATACATACAGACATACACATACATACATATATACATACATAAATACATACATACATACATACATACATACATACATTATTAGTTACTTTAGTTTTTCTGTGAATAAAAAATATGACCAAAGAAAATTATTTTGGTTTATAGTTTCATAGGGATATGTTTATCATGCTATAGAGGAATGGCAGGACACAATAGTCTCTGTGGCAGGAGCAGATGGCTGAAAGCCCACATCATCAAGGGGCAAATAGGAAACAGAGAAAATAATCTGAAAGACTGCTCTCAATGTTGTACTTCCTCCAACATATCTTGGACACACAAACTTCCCAAAACAACACTACTCAGGCTAACAAGGTTTGAACTCTCTGAGGATGAAGAAGATACTATTTCTTCAAATCACCACACATAGGTAGATTGAAGAAAGATTAACATTATTTCTAACTGTGTGGCACAGAGAAAAGACTATCACGGTAGATATCTTGGAAGATAATTCCGTAAGGAATTAATTGTTGTTTGGTAGATCGGACCAAATTTTGAGCTGTCATCCAGAAAGGCCCTGAGGTTTTAAGTGGTCCCACTTGAACTAGTATTGTACTGGAGTTCCACAAACTTCTCCTTGGGTTTCAAAGATCTCACAGAGGCTCTTTGTCCATCCATGCATGTCAAATTATTATTGCTGAGGCATAGGAATGGCATGCTTTACTTCACTGTCTTGCATTTTATTATCTTTATTCTATTCTTTTAAATCTATCTCTTCTGTATATGCAAAATGAAAGCCCTTAAATAGTTGTAGCTACAATTTTTATTTTATGAAAAAGCTTTGCTTTTTATATAGATCATTGAGACTTCTAATTCCTAAGTAAACATTTTTGGATTTTGATTTAAATTCAAAAGCTAGCTTTGTGTTATCTATTGGGCTTCCTTATAAATTTGTTCATCTGTTGGTTTCTCGGAGCAAATGCTTCTGTGTAACTGCTCCTTAATTTTCCAATTCTTTTCTTATTTCAATATCAACAATTGATAAAGAATTCTTATTCTTTATCAATTGTTGTTCCTAGATTTAACATGATCTTACACTGGACCTAGAATATACTGCAAATAATGATGCATATTGTTTTCTTATATAACCAGCTGCCTTTTGATAAACTTGAAAAATAGCAATCTTGGTAATTATGTGCATACAATATAGGAATAGGTTTTAATCTCTAATATTTTCATTCTTTCATGGAAATAAAAATTTTGTACATAATGCTTTATCTTAGGTCCCTTAAATTCACTATCACATGTAGTACATTAACTGTCAGATTTCATTAGTCTTAATTTGACTTGACATCCATTTTACATTTGTATGATATCTTTTCCTAAGTCTTGAATGCTTTGTTAATAGATTTTGCATGTCCATTCATTTACTTTTTAATGTAAATCTGGTGTTTGCTTTTTGTCTTCGATGGCAGTTTTATTATTAAGAAAAATATTGTATTGCTATTTTATTCCTTTGTCTGCAATGTATTATTCTTTCTATGGCTGCTTTTGATAAATTTATGTTTTATGAAGGGGCTCAGTAAGTTGTGATTTTCTCTAGTGAGTTTTTCCTATTTTCATCTTTATTGAGCTTCTTGTAATCATTGTTTATATGTGTTATTAAATTTGTGATATTTCTGTCTCTATGTTCATGTCTTTTCTGATTATTGCTTTTGCAGTTTGAGATCATAGTAAAATACTATTCAAAATGATTCTAATTTTGATTTACTTTGAATTTTCTTCTACAGTATCTAATCTTCACTCATTTCAAATTTTATTCCATAGTTTTCTACATTTTAAATTATCAAACATCACAGTATTTATAATTAAAATATCTATTTAGCTCATTTCCCCATAAACTATTTCTTCAGGTAATGCCGATTGCCTTTTAAGCTTTGAAGTATTTACAAAATTTCAGTTCTCGGTTGTTCTAATTCTGTGACTTCTCAAATTTCTATATCTTTTCATTAATATCTTAATTCTGTTTAGCAGTCTTATTTGAATTTTACATAGTGAATAACATTTATCTTGGAGAAGAAATATTTTAAGTTTCATATTTATTTCAATTTCTGTTCTATGCTTTATCTTTTTCTTTCTTTAGTCAAGTGACATTGTGTTTCTCTGCCTAGCAGTTAATTTTCAAAACATTGTGACTTATTTCTAAGCTTTCCTTTTGAGGGTTTAAAATAGTTTTTGAATTCTTAGGATCATTATATGTGGTGTTAAGAAAAAAATTTCCTTTTTGTGTTGTAAGAATTTTTACTTTATTGCACAGTAGAGCATCGATGAAGTTTGATCATTTTTCAGCATAAGAACAGCTGTAGGCAGCTCTTGCCTCAGGGAAGAGAATTAGAAGTTTCTTTTTTTAAATCCCATTCTGCATAATACGTTTTCATGTTTGGCTATGTCTTTATCTCATAAAATCTGAGAACTTTTCTCCATGTAGATAAAATGCTAGACTCCAGTTTAGGAGTCTATGATTTGTCATGGGGAGAAAAAAAATCATTAGATACTATCCTTAGGGTGAATTATTGATTTACCTATTTGTTTTCATTCTCTCAGAGTTCATAATCTTATTCTTCCTTTGTAAAAATTATAAAAATGGACACAATTAGTTTAATAATCTGTTTGCCTTATAAAAAAAAATCCCCATATGATTCACTTTTACTTGTAGCATTTTTTTATTTCTGGAGTTTTCAACGAATGTGAGTATAACTATACAGAGGTTAAAATATAAACACTGGGCACTGATTTCAAATTTTGTATTTCAGTATACTTCCTATTGTACCTATATTCTTTCTCTTTACAACAACTTTTGAATAGACTGTTTTTTTCCATGCCCAACATTCAGACTTTTTTTTCTGCTCATCTCAAAGTTTCCCATTACATAGATCTTAAATGAAATCAAACTCATAACTTCTAATCTTTGTCCCCCTTTTCCATTGTGTGATCTTTGCTATTGCTGTTTTTAGCCTGAAATGTGTTCTTCCTGGTAGTAACTAAATATTCTTTTATTCCTGTTAGTCAACATTATTTCTAAAACCTGCTCCTCAGAACATATCACAGCACAATTTTGAACTTAAATTATAGATATTTAGGGATGACAACTTGACACATTCTAGAATCTTCTGGGACAAGAGTCACAGTGAGGGACTGATAGTTAGCTCTGTTTGGCTTGCAGACATGTCTTGTAGAGGATTTTCTTTATTGATTAATTGAGGTGGAAATATTGATTAATGACTGATGAATTAGGAGCCCCCCCAAATGTGTACAGAACCACCTTATTTGCCAAGACCTGAGCTGTATGAGAGTAACAAGAGAATGTTTGACTGTAGGCCTGTATGCATTTGTTTTCAGCTCTTGTTTGTGGGTGTAACTGGCTTCTTTAAATCCTTTATTGGTGGCTTGTAACTTGCAATCATAAACTAAAATACTCATTCTCTACAAGCTTTTTTTTTAAAAAAAAATCGGAGTGTTTTATCATAGCAACAGAAATGAAACTAAACACTTAAGCTTTCCCACTCATTCCTCATTTTCAATTGCCCTACTTATCTTACAGTAAGATAATTACTCAAATTACATTAACCACATGCCATTTCTTTTTTATTGCCTTCATTATTCACTACAGATAATTTTTGTAAGCAAAATAATGCAGTTGTGTTTACTGCACATTGGAGTAATTGAACACCTGACTAAGGCAGGCAAGAACGGAAATGTTTATTCTTCTTGATCCAAGTTTGAGGATACAGCTTGAAAGCCATGACAAGAACATGAAGAAAACAAGTTGTGTCTGGAATTACGAGGAAGAAACATATGAATGTTGGTGATCAGTTTTACTTTTTCCTCATTTATTTTCTTTTATACAGTTGGATAACCCACCATATAAGTTGGTGCATCCCAAATTCAGAATAAATCTTCCAACTCAGTTTAACCTATCAGAATATACTCTCATAGATATTTCAGAGACTTGTCTCATATACTGATGTAGGAGATAAAGGAGAATCCCTCAATCTCCTAGACCAACTAACTATTCATAAGCAGCAACAAGAGCTCCTGTCTCAATCAATGTGGGAAGCAATGGACTAAGTACAAGGAATTCTTTTGACTTTCCTACCTAAGTCATTGTTCACCTATATTTATACTCAACCATATGTGAGTGCATGTGCTTAGACACACACACACACACACACACACAAATACACACACATATACTGGAAGGAAGAGAAAGGGATTGAGATATTTCATTATGGTATGTCAATCAGTTATTCAATAATGATGAATGCCTAAGTACAATTAACTGTTTCTTATATACCATTAGTCAGCATGAACAACAAAAGCTTTTTAACAAGAGGATATTTAGCAATAGTTTACCAGTGCTATAGAGAATTAAAAAACATCATAGACTCATATTTCATTTGTATAAAAGCAAATAATATAAAAATGTAGGAAAATATGTTATCAATGAAAATGAAATAAAATTATACATGTATTTTTATAAGCAATTGAAACACTATATAATGAATTTAATACAGCATAAGTTATCACGAAATTATTTATATATACATTATAGGTGGACAAGCTCTAGTATCTCAATGATTATCTCTGAAATGAGCAAAATAATTTAAAAATTCACAAAGATACAAATGTAATTCTTTTCTTTTTTTATTAGATTTTTTATTTACAATATTTCCCAGGTTCTCTTACAAAAAAAAGAAAAATAAATAAAATAAAAAAATAAAAACTAAAACAATCCCCTCTTACCTCCCTCTGCTCACCATCCCACCCTCTCCCACATCCTGGCCCTGGCATTTCCCTACATTGGGGCATAGAACCTTCACAGGGTCAAGGTCCTCTCCTCCCATTGATGACCAACTTGGCAATCCTCTGCTATACACCTTCTGCTGGAGCCATGAGTCACCCCATGTGTACTCTTTGGTTGGAGTTTTAGTCCCTGGGAGCTCTGAGGGTACTAGTTAGTTCATATTGTTGTTCATCCTAAGGGGCTGCAAACCCTTCAGCTCCTTGAGTCCTTTCTCTAGCTCCTTCACTGGGGACCATGTACAATGGATGTCTGTGAGCCTCTACTTCTGTATTAGTCGGGTACTGTCAGAGCCTCTCAGGAGACAGCTATATCAGGCTCCTGTCATCCAGCACTTGCTGGCATCCACAATAGTGTCTAGACTCAATACAATCCCCATCAAAATTCCAACTCAATTCTTCACAGACTTCTAAAGAGCAATTTGCAAATTCATCTGGAATAACAGTAAACCCAGGATAGCCAAAACTATTCTCAACAATAAAGGAACTTCTGGTGGAATCACTATCCTAGACCTTAAGCTGTACTACAAAGCAATTGTGATAAAAACTACATGGTATTGGTACAGTGACAGGCAGGTAGATCAATGGAATAGAATCAAAGACCCAGAAATGAAACCATAAACCTATGGCCACTTGATCTTTGACAAAGAAACCAAAACCATCCAGTAGAAAAAAGACAGCATTTTCAATAAGTGGTGCTGGTGGTTAGCATGTAGAAGAATGCAAACTGATCCATTCTTATCTCCTTGTCTAAGTGTCTTATCTCAAGTCTAAATGGATCAAGGAACTCCATGTAAAACCAGATACACTCAAACTAATAGAAAAGAAAGTGGGGAAGAGCCTAGAGCACATAGGAACAGGGGAAATTTTCCTGAACAGAACACCAATAGCTTATGCTCTAAGATCAAGAATCAACAAATGGGACGTCATACAATTGCAAAGCTTCTGTAAGGCAAAAGACACTGTCAATAAGACAAAACAGCAACCAACAAATTGGGAAAAGATCTTTACCAATCCTATATTTGATAGAGGGCTAATATCCAATATATACAAAGAACTCAAGAAGTTAGACTCCAGAGAAACAAATAACCCTATTAAAAAACAGGGTACAGAGCTAAACAATGAATTCTCAACTGATGAATACTGAATGGCTGAGAAGCACCTAAAGAAATGTTCAACATCCTTAGTCATCAGGGAAATGCAAATCAAAATAACCCTGAAATTCAATCTCATACTAGTCAGAATGGCTAGGATAAAAAACTCAGGTGACAGCAGATGCTGGCGAGATTGTGGAGAAAGAGGAACAACACTTCTTCATTACTGGTGGCTTTGCAAGCTGGTACAACCACTCTGGAAATCAGTTTGGCTGTTTTTCTAAAAACTGGACATAGTACTACCAGAGGACCCAGCTATACCACTCCTGGGCATATACCAGAAGATACTCCAAGATGTAATAAGGACACATGGTCCACTATGTTCATATCAGCCTTATTTATAATAGCCAGAAACTGGAAACAACCCAGATGTCCCTCAACAGAAGAATGGATACAGAAAATGTGGTACATGTACTCAATGGAGTATAACTCAGCTATTAAAAACAATGACTTTATGAAATTCTTGGGGAAATGGATGGACCTGGAGAATATCATCCTGAGTGAGATAACCCAATCACAAAAGAACACACATGGTATGCATTCTCTGATAAGTAGATATTAGCCTAGAAGATAAGAATACACAAAGTACAAACCATAAACCATGAGAAACTGAAGAAGAAGGAAGACCAAAGTGTGGATACTTCGTTCCTTCTTAAAAGCGGGAACAAAATACCCATGGAAGGAATTGTAGAGACTAATTATGGAGCAGAGACAAATATAATTCTGTGGAATATACATACATATTCATGCACACAAAATAAGGAATTCCAAGGATTCTAATGAGGACTATAAGACTAACTGATTTAATTTTTTTATTTACATTAAGGCTGATTTTTCTTAAGAAGTATTTCTAGTATAATTACAAAATGTGCAAGGACAAAGATGATGTAAGATGGAGGGAATGGCCAAGTAAAGATTGGCCCAATCTGAGGCCCATCCCATGGACAAATATCACTTACTTGACATTATTAATAATACTCTGTTATGCTAGTAGACAGGATCTTAGCATAACTGTCCTCTGAAAGGCTCCACCCAGCATTCAATGGAAACAGATGCAGAGACCCACAGCCAAACATTAGTTGCAGTTCAAGGGTTCCTGTGAAATAGCTGGAGCAAGAATTGCAAGACTTGAAGAAGACAGGGAGTCAGCAGAAAGACCAACAGAGTCAACTAACCTGAACTTTTGTGGGCTCCCAAAGACTGACCCATCAACCAAAGAGTGACCATGGACTAGACCTAGGCCCTACAGATGTAACAGATGTGTCGTTTGGAGTTTATGCGGGCTCCCAGAAACTGGAGTGGGAGCTATCTCTGAATGTGTTGTCTCCCTTTGGATCATGTTCCCCTAACTCAGCTACTGGGAGAGGATGCACCTACATGATGTGACAGGGTGGAGCTGTCTGTTCTCAGAGAAACAAAGTAGAAATGGGTGAAGGAATACCGAGAGGAGCACTGGACTGATATTGGGATGTAAAGTGAATAAATAGATATATTAATAAAAAACATTCAGCATTTAATACAAAAAAGAAGGAAGTAGTTTTAAACATAATTCATTTGAATTTCTTCAAGTAATTCTTCAAGTAAATTCTGAGACTTGTGTAAAGATTTTTACAGAAATAGAAAATATTTTGCCATTGTTTGCATTCAAATTAAATCATATATTATTTTACATAATAAATTCTTTTTAAATTTATTTTTATTCTTTAAGTCTTTTATACAGTCCAGATTTCATCTTCCTCCTTGTCTGACCCCAACAGCTTCCCAAATAAATTCTTAAAATAAATGAAATTGAATGAAATAAACATTAGATATATGTTAGAAAATTTGTATTTTTTCACTCAACCCTAAAATTGAATAACATATAAATTACAGCTGATACATAGCTTTAAATATGGAGAATTAAATGTTTTCAAATTCTTCCCTTTTACTTTAGAAACAGTAATTTTGGCAATCAAGTAGAAGCTAGAAGAAGAGAAAAGAAAAAAGCACAATGTAATATGAACTTCATATAACGCTAGAGTGTATACTTGCTATAGGATTACTTTCCACCTGTGAAAATGAAACAAATGGATTAATTTTTATATTCAGATACCTTTATATCTGAAGGTAAATTAAATCTTATTCTTCTAGAATGCCTAATATTTCTAAGTAAAATTTGCTGTATTATAAAATTCATTGTTTCCATTCTTTTATTTTGAGACATTGAGGTCTTTCATTTTGTTCATTTGTTTTTGTGTTTTGAGCATCAACATGATTCTATGCCCTGTCAGTC
The DNA here is from genome assembly GCA_019843855.1 of Hylomyscus alleni. Taxonomy (NCBI): domain Eukaryota; kingdom Metazoa; phylum Chordata; class Mammalia; order Rodentia; family Muridae; genus Hylomyscus; species Hylomyscus alleni. The sequence goes on from JADRCC010576510.1 coordinate 17,253, forward strand.
TAAGAGACTGAAATGTGTTTATACATGTGTATCTGGGTCACATGTATGGGACAACCAATTTACAAGGAAGATTGAATATAAAGTATAATGCTGTCACTTTACCGAATGAGAATCATTGCTGCTGAATAGTAAACTGGCATTTCAATGTTGTTCAAAATATAACTTATAACACATAAACAATGAAACATCACATTAAAATGGAGAGGGGGATAGAAATAGAAAACAACAACAAAGCATATGCTTAGCAAAAGACCTTTTGTATTAAAATTTTGTAATGGATCTTTGGTAACCGCAATGTCAGAAAGAGCTCTTTTTACTTCGTCTTCTGGAAGCGTACATGAGCTGACTGCTACTGAGAGTAAGCACTGAGGTTTGCTTCACATTCTGAGGTAGCACTTGTAGTGTTATACTTGTGCCTGAATTTGTGGTATTTCCAAGCATGCTTTGATCTGCAGGAAAACCTAACATTCTGTCTATCCTTATGTGGTTAAATGTGTTCTTTTAATACTCAAAAAAACTATCCACTTTCCACATGAAGTCTAGCAGTATAAGATGGAAAAATATTAAAATGAAATTATATTGAAGTTTTATTCTTCTAATAGATTCTATTTATTAAAATATTTAAACTAAAATCGATACTATATTGAAGACTATATGTGGATTGTTTTCTCTACACTTACTTTTTTTTATCTACTGTATGAAGGCTTAAGATGAAAACAAAACCTCAGAGATTTTCTATCTATCGTGTGTGTCTAAAAGATGGATCACTTGTATAGTAGTTTTTTAGGTCTGTTATGTCCAAGGTGGACGAAACAACAAGGGTTTATTGTTTCACTCTTCTGGAGACAAGAAGCAGGAGGGCAAGTGTCAGGAGTCCTGGCTTCTAAGAGCTGTGAAGGATGAATGTGGTCAGAGATTCTGCCCTTGGTTTACCCATGACCTTTCTGTTCTTTGTTTGTTTATTTTGTCTTTTCACAAAGCCATATCTCTATGCATACTTGTCTTGGTCCAAAGTCCTGCTTTTATAAGGGCTCCAAAGAAGCTACACCAGGATCTTGTCTAATAACTTTATTGATATTTAATTTATTAAATATGTTCATTTTCTTTCTTTACAATTAACCTCACTCTGGTTATTTTTGTCCCAGGAATAAGTCTATGATTTCACTATTATAATCAGAGTATCAAACTGCTTTATTGAAAAAAGTACACTTCTTAGAATAAAAAGATTTTTAAATTAAGGAAAACAAATCTTGAATTGTAAAACTTTTTAATTTTTTATTTATTTATTAGTGTGCGTACGTGTGTGTGTGTGTGTGTGTGTGTGTCTACTAAGAGCTCATGAAAGTCACAGAATACATTGTAGGAATCAATTTTCTCTTTGTACCATGTAAAATCTAAGAATGTCACTAACTCAGGACTTCAGATGTGGCAGCAGACATCTTTATCCACTAAGTCCATTTTCTGTGGCCTGAAACAAATCATAATAATTTGACTCTCAATGTACATGAACTGTGTTCATGCTTATATTTGTTTGCAACAAGAAACAAATGACATAAAATGATGCTCAAATAAAAGATATGAACTAATAAAATTAACTTGATCATTAAAATGGGAAAAGGCTGTGCTAAATGAAAAATATTTTTAATAAAATTCGACTAATGTTATTAAAGGATTCTCTTGCAAATTAAACGTTTTGACAGTTTTCTTATATGTTGCATCTCAGTATTAACTATTAGTGTTCAAGATAAACAGAACTGAAGAAATCTCATTAATATAGATTCGCTTCATCATTTTCCTAATTATTTTAAACCACATTATATTTTATTCTGAGAAATCAAACTCCATTGATATTTTCATGTAAGTAAACACACATTTTCTTAATGTTTGATTCCAACTTTTTAATATATTATTTTCACTCATATTTTTAAATTTACATTGAAAGGCCCTTTGATTGTAGCTTTGGGAGTGAAGAATGTTAATCCCACTCATATTTAAAAGGAGAAAAATGTGGACAAAGATTAAAAGTATAATATAATATTATATTTGGATACAATTAATATATGCTTAAAGGAAGAAATCATTCATAAAAATATTCTTTTAAATAAGATGAATTTCATACAGCTATCAACATATTGCCAAAGCCATCTTTCTTCCTTGAAAATTTAAGATGTGATTGCAGCACTAAAATAGTACAGTTTGGAGTGAATACAACAGGAAGAAAAAAAATGCTAACACCCTATGAAAACTGTGACTTCTTTTCAAATAGAGAAACATGATGTGGAGAACAAATTCAGAACCTGCAGTCCTGGGATGTACCCGAAGGAATACAATACCTATATGTGTTAAATTGTGTAAAGTTATGACAATCAAAACCAGAGTGGTAGCAGAGATAGTGACTATGGAGACAGCCAGCAGGGTAAACATTAATTATTATGATTTCACAAGTTTAAGTAATTTTAAAAATAACTTGAGATTGTACATTAATAGAAGCTCACAATTAAATTTTAAAAGTATTTTTGAAGATCTTAGCTGCTGCTGTGTTGTATCCATAATATTTTGGTGACAATTTGAATAATTGAGCTTGGGAACATTTGTATGATAATTTAATTAAAATTCTCTGCCAGTTGTTCTTATTTTCCCATGTCAGATTGCCAGTACGTTTGATAACTGTGGAAGTTGCTGAGAAAAATGCTTTTAATTTACAATGAATTTCTCTTTCTGCATAAAATAACAAACATCATAAAATTTTATTTAGTCATTTATTAAGATGGCAATACACTATACCAAAAGGACTGTAGTCCTATCAGTACAAAGTCTTACATCAAGTCAGCACAGACAAACCTAGTGCAGCTCCACGGAAATCTGACTGCATTGCACCAAGTAGAAAACATGTTACTCAACAAATAAACACAGGGAGGAGGTTGCCAAAGACAGTGTCTACTAATGACTTTCAATACTGTCAGCCAGGACAGCTTGAGGGGAGGCCAGCTTCAAGGATTTAACTTCTACTCTTGATATAGATCGCTGGAAGAACATGGCTGGGAATTTCTTGTCTGAGCCCTATAATTTTGTGATGAATTTAATGTAAATGATGACAATATAAATTTTGGGGGAAAGGTTAACTTAAAATCCAGTCCATAGGCATGACTGTAGGCTAGGGATGTGAATACAAACCATAATACCACCTAAATGGTAGACTCTAATAATTTCAACTTAAGTCTACAGAGCAAATCGTACAGCATCATGGCTGGACCTAGGTTGTATTTTGTTGTTTTTCTCTTCGAAATCCATATTCAGGACATAGTTCCCATATTGTTGAAAAATCAAGACAAATGGAAAGGAATTTGGTTAGAAATATAGTACCCAACTCTCACTTATATCTCAGTCAAAAAGAAGACAAATTTTAGCAATTTGAGTAAAATAATTTGCAGAGTTATCTATTCAGATTTAAGATGAACTCTACTTCCAGGATATTCTCAAATACAATATTCATGATTGAGTTCTGTTATGCAATTCCATTTGGGAATTAGTCATCTTAAATAGTCATAATAGGAACCATTTCTCTTGTTATTTTTTCTATTATACCTTTATACTTTAGTAGTATATTATACAAAATAAGCAATTGGATCAGATGCTTAATGCACAATTATCTACCTACTATATCAAATATATTATTTCCTTGTCCTTTTGGCATTTAGTCTTAACTATTTACTCAGACTTCTACTTTAACTTGAACAGAAGTCACTATTTTCTTAGCAATTATTTTTTGATTTCTTAACCCAAGGTTTTCACAAGTACCTTAAATTAAGCTGTCATTTGCCTGCTGCTTTAACATTAACACATATTTCCATTTACTTTCTCAAATAATGAAAATTACAATTCAAAGTGATCTGTCAGTAAAGGTTTATCAAGATTTCCAATTTCCAATCATTTGCTGAATTTTATTTTCTTAGATTTTCTTCACCAGCATTATGACTCACCAGCTCTCTTCTGCATATTTCTTTGGATTGTATTTTCAAAGTAAACATAGTAATTATATTATTTACTCAATTGATTTATTGGGAACAAATATTTTCTTTAGTTTCCAAGATGTTAGGTAAAGAAAATACATTATCTCTGTGGGTACAGAGATTTGGGATTAATTAGATTCAGAGAACTGATATAATTATCTTTCCTGACATGTAATCTCTACATCCACAAGTTGAACAATAAACACAACAGAAATCTTTTTTAAAAATTAACTGTGTTGAATTTGGATACATTTTCATGGATTATACTCTGTACTTACATAAGCAATTGTTGTGATTTGAATTAAAATGATTCCCATAGACTCATATATTTGAATGTTTATTCTCCAAGTATTGTCAATACTTGAACTGATTAGTAGGATTGGGACATGTGGCCTGTTGGTGAAGTATGTCACTAGTGTGGGTTTTGGGGTTCAACATTCCTTTATCAATGCATAAATGTGACCTGGTTAGAACTTCAAAATAGGCATCTGAATTTTAATGAACTTATAAAACAAAAGAAAAGTAAAGAAAATAAAAGAAAACAACAACCTCAAAAAACCTTCCAGGAAAAGAAAGAACTGAACAAGATATGATTCTCTTTGAAGACTAATTCCCTTCAACTACAAATCCTATGAGGAATGGGCAGGAACAGCTTGTACTTTGGACTGACTTGTCTTCAGAACATAGACACTGTTGCAAGAAAAATAAACAAAGAAACAACTTACAAGCAAGAATGTATGAAAGCTCTATCTGAGGTTATGAATTCAGTTTAAGTTTATCATTAAGTTTAAGTTTATCATTTCTACTTCTCTCTCAATAGGACAAAACTCAGAAAGTCAAATGCTAGCAATTTTAGGATTCAACCATACTGGAGACTGTACTTCAGCCAGATTATGTGTACTACTGTGGACTAAAGCTCATCAAAGGTGACATCATCTTGAGTCTTCTGCAGATGCCTCAGAGGCTTGCTACCAGACAATTGAAGGGAATATTAAGATCTTTGAGGAAGACGCAGTGAATTCATCAGTGTGCCTGTACCAGAGTTTGTGGATAGCCATTCTGCGAACACTGCGCATTACTTTTACAAGAAACTCACTGCTTATTTGGACCTTAACCTGGAGAAGTGCTACATGATTCCTCTGAACACTTCCATCATTATGCCACCAAGAGATCTGCTGGAGGTACCAGGACCTACCTGCTTCAGTCATACCTTATCCATAAGCACGTGGTAATTACCATCAAAAAATGTGGATCACCTGAGCTTCTTCATTTACCAACTGTGTCATGGCAAGGAAACCTACAAACTGCAGCACAGGGAAACCATTAGAAGTATTCAGAAACGTGAAGCCAGTAACTGTTCCACCATGCGGCTTTTTAAGAACAAATTTCCTGTGGAGACTTTAATTTGTTCTTGAGAAGTCAAGGAAAAAACTTGGAGAGAAATTCAGTGCCACAGCATAACCTGACCCTTTGTATCTCGTACAATAACAGTTTTTTTAAATCTTCTTTTCGTGTTAGTAACAAAAAGGGCTTCACTGACTCTTCAGCATTAAAAACCATTACAAAAGAAAGAAAGAAAGAAAGAAAGAAAGAAAGAAAGAAAGAAAGAAAGAAAGAAAGAAAGAAAGAAAGAAAGAAAGAAAGAAAGACAGACGTACTGGAAAAGAAATTTGAGCCAATGTAGTTGTTACTTCTATCTACCTCAGGAAGTTTAAATGATTTCATGCATAGTGAAGACAATAGAAATTCTGAGAGGAACTCAGTAGTTTGCAGTGTTAGCTTACAGGACGTATTTGGCTATGTGTAGTCACCATATCCTCCACCTGACATTTTTATTCCACAGGCTGTGTGCCCAGTAATGAGGAAGAATGCGGTCCATAGAGTTCAGAAACAGGGCTCCTATGTTGATAGAGAATTATGTAATTGTAAATCTTTCACATTTCCCAATGCTGATATTATGTATGAAATGTAGAAAGAAACCAGTCCTTACACATGCATCCAACGACTGAATGAGAATAATTTATTACAAAATATAGAAAAACACTACAAAATATAATTTTGATTTTGGTTTTGGCACAATTGAGCTCTTCTTTTCTCCTTAATAAAAATGTTAGGAATTACATAGTACAAAATTGAGTAGTAATTCTAAAGGTATTGTACATTATGAAACTTAAGTGAAAAGTTGAGCCACATAGATACACATATCTGTCAGTCTATCTATCTATCTATCTATCTATCTATCTATCATCTATTATGTATGTATCTAATAGCAATCATGTATCATTATCAATCAATCTATCATATATGTGTGTATATATCCATATATAAACATAGCTATATAATATAGTTATTAATATTATTAAATTTGGGGTATAATTTAGTAGATATATTTACTGAGGATTAAGTTCATTATTCTACATGATTTAGTAACACAGCCATTTGACAGATACATGTTATAAGAAATATTAAGCATGGTGGATAAAATGAATAGTTATATATCTTGCATTGACATTTCTTCACTGCTAAGCATGCATATGCATTTATTTCAAAATTGCATTATTGATTATTATTTTTTCTGCTAAATAGAAATTTCTTAAAATTAAAATAAATTTCTTGGATGTGTTTACATATAATTCATTTTCACATGAGAATTATGACGAAAAATAGCTTTCTATAGCTTTCAAGTCTATAGTTATTCATATTTTTAAAGTATTATTGTCAGTTGTACTTATAATTCCTGAAGTACATGTACTTAGTGGCTTTTTTTATTCTGTCAACTGTTCTGTTTTCTTCTCTTATATTCTATTAAAGGTAATATTGTAAATTTTATTACATTGAAATTCACTAGCCATATTGTCACAAAATAAGAATTTGCCTAGGCCTTGTTTCATTCAAGGGAAAAATAATGCATTATGAAGAAGTTAATAATATGTGTATTTTTAAAACAATTGGTGAACTAAAAGATTAAAGTTAATACTGAACTTGTGAGTTCGTAGTAAAATAAACTTTGAGCTAGAAAGACAATATGTATTTCACAAGGAATATTAGAAAAGAACAACTATTATTTGCAAATCACAAAATAAAGTACTAAAAAACATTGCTTATAAGGAAAACATTGTCATTTAAAGGGTTTTGTAAATTATTTATACAAAACTTCAATCTAATGGTAATTCAAACCTGATATTTAAGGCATTTCAGGTAGACGATATGGGATATAAAATCCATTTGGACAGAACATAGATTTTATTTTATTTTTTAATTACAGAAGATGATAGCTTTGTTTGATAAAATTCAGTTCCATAGTAGATGTCCAAAGAGAGCTTTGAAAACTCAGGTTTTTTTCTTCTTTCTCCTTCCTAAACTTCAATTACATCTTTGCAATCTGAAGCGCTGCTAATAAGGAATCCAATTTTCGTCTCACATTTAACTTCTAATGATTACATTTCATTTTACCTTATACTACTTTGTTGGAAGTTGTGTCTTTTATCTTATTAAATGTGCACAAATACAACTTTCTCCTTTCCATGTTGCTTATTCCGAGACTGTCCATTCATTTATGCTCTCATTTGTGTTTTGTACGTGTGTGTGTGTGTGTGTGTGTGTGTGTGTGTGTGTGTATGTGTGCGCGCTCATCATTTAGCAGCCATGCATATATCTCTCCAAAGCTTCTATTCTCTTCCTGCACAGAAGTGCTTGGTCATTTTGTTTGCTTTTTAGTAAAATCAGTGGAATCACTAGTTTTTCCTCCCTTATCATTAAAACCAGAGAATTTAGAAAACAGACCTCGGAAGTGCTCCCAATAGATTGGGTTCTTTTCTGCAGCTTATTAAAATATTTTCTCCGCTGAATTGTTTCGAATCATTGGTGACACTTCACGTTAGAATCTTCACCAAATATTCTTGAGAAAGTGAGTTTATATAGAAAAACCTTTCCCATAATAGAAGAATAGGTCATTTAAAAATATTGGCCTATTCGACTATTTTCCAAAATTCAGCTGGGTGTGGTGTCTCACAACTATGGTTAAGAAACTCTAGAGAGTGAGGCAGGTGGATCACTAAGAATTTATGTTAGCCTTGACTACATAGTAAGTTCTAGGCTGGCTTGAGCCACACAGGAACACACCCTTTCTAAATAAAAATTTAAAAGTGAAAATTTGAGATAGGAAAAAGTACATCCCAATATTGGCAGAATATCTTTTCAGTGATTTTTTCCTGTTGCTCCTTAGTCCCAAAATATGGTTTTACACTTGAGAATAGGCAACCATTATACTTCTGTCTGCCCTATTCTAAAATTTATCGGAGAAGCTTTGTCTTTTTTTTTTTGTTTGTTTGTTTGTTTTTTGAGACAGGGTTTCTTTGTATATCCCTGGCTGACCTGGAACTCACTCTGTAGACAAGGCTGGTCTCAAACTCAGAAATCTGCCTGCCTCTGCCTCCCAAGTGCTGGGATTAAAGGTGTGTGCCACCGCCTCCCAGCTGAGAAGCTTTGTCTTGAAGTTGGTAGTGTTTATACAAATATTCAGACAGAATGCTTTGAAGTAGCATCTGTATGCCTGTTCAGTCGTAGATGGGATGTTGTTTCATTGATCCCTACTTTCAGTGTCTGAGTATATGACTGAAGAGGAGGCAAAATGAATGTGAAATATATGTATGGATAGGGGAGATTCCTGTGACTTGTTGTTCTCTATACGTGACATGGTTCTGGGACACATAAACTCTCAGCCAATTATGTTACCTGCATAAAATCAAGTTGAAGTGTCCTACCTGTAGATAATATACTGGATGACACCTGAAGGCTGCTCAGAAAGGGACAGCCACTTTTCTATGATATTCTAAGATTGCTCTTAGATAATTCTGGTAACACTTGGGAAAAATATATTATTGATCCATTTTCCTCTCCTTTTTTTTCTAAATTTTCAAGTTACTAAAACTAGCAATATCATTAAATTTGCATTAGTATTTATATATTGCATTGTGTTTTACAGACAGCTCAGCAGTTAAGAAAGTTTGGTGTTTTGCAGAGAACCAGAGATCTGTTACCAACATTGATGTTGGTACCTCAAAAGAAGTTGAAATTTTAGCTCCAAGAAATCTAACCCTTTCTATAGACTTATGAACATAGGACATACAAATACACACACGCACATATACACACGCACATAGCACGCAGTACACATCCACGCATATATGCAAGTGCACATGCACACAAATACTAAATAAATAATTGAAAAATTTAAATGTTTATACATTGCATTTTGTTTTGCTTGATTTAAACTAAATATGATTACATTATTTATAATCTTTCTCTTTCCCCTCCAACATACTCTCATATCTGATGACTATAATTAGTACTGCTTGTACATACATTTTGGGAGACCGATCACTTGGAATAAGATAACAAAGTAGGTTGCTCATCTCTGGAGAAGAATACTTCTCCCTCACGCAACAGTTTTTAATCATCGGTGGTTTGGCATCTAGGGTGGAGACCTGTGCTGTTTTCCTGTCTTCATTGGCATGTCAAGTGGTGTCATTTTTCTGGATGCTTAACCAGCCATACTGAAATATCATAGATATGTAGACTTTGATATCTCTAAAAGATTCAGTCTCATAACATACTTGTTGGACTTCTGAATTTTAAAATCCTTTGACTGTTTTGTCAACAATATATGTCAACTTTGTCTTAAGTATATGGGTTGTATCTTAGATGAATCAGCTGTATGGGACTGCACACCCATTATCAGTCCTTCTCTGATTTTTATCAGTTATGCTTTTCTCTAATAGTCTTCATGTATTATGAAAATGAGCTTCTTTGATGAGTAGTGAAATCTATCCTCAACTGTGGGTGTGAGAATAAGTGCCTAAGTTTATACCTTAATTATACAGCTTTATTCCCTTAGTTATGTAGCTAGGATTTTTATCTAGGCAGGTAGCAGTATTAGACTCTTTATGGCGATTCATGCATACTTTGCTACATTTTCACTATTAGACATGATTTCCTGTTTAATATATCTTAAGTCCAATTAGACAGTTGGTAGATAACAGCAGAATATAACTATAACTGTTGTACCTTTAGTATATCTTGCCATACTGGTTGTTAGATTTGTGTCTTATCAAATCCCTTCCTTTGCTTCCTTGATTAGCACATTACTTTCATCAAATAGATTTTTCAACCATGGGGATGTTGGGTGTGAATGTTTACATGTCTTTTCCTGGCCTAACTGCCCAGATGAGCAACTCAACCGAGTGTTAACATTCATGCTCAAAATAGCAATTTCCCTTAAATAGTAATGAAGGATATTCTGTATTCCCTGGCTCTCACACATTGCTAACTATAGTCCAGTGACTCTCTGCTACACATCTCTCTGTAATTAAGCACACATTTCCTGTCTTCTATGTCAGTTTTGAGCTTATTTTCCTGAAGTATGTTTTACATATCCTTTCAACACAACACGCTTATATATTTACAATTTTAGTTTTCTGTCCTTTTGAGGTTTCATATTATTTATTGTCATGACTTTTTATGTTCCAGGAATCCTTCCTTCAATATATTAATGTTCATCATTGTTTGCCAGTCATATTCTAGAACTTTCTTCATTCCCCCTGTGTCACCAGTTTCTGTGCTTTATATTTCCTGTCACATTAGTTTATCTAAATTATAGGATCTTCACTCAGTTTATTTTCTAATCTTGGTTAATATTCATCATACTGTTAAAATATTTTATTTAATTCAAAATGCTCCAGCATAGGGGAATGCTTGAGCAGTGAGGCAGGAATGGGTGGGTGGGTGTGGAAACAACCTCATAGAAGCAGGGAGGAGGGGGATAGGATAGGGGATTGTAGAGGGAAAACCAGGAAAGGGGATCACATTTGAAATGTAAATAAATAAAATAATCAATAAAAAATTCCTTGAGTAATGTTGTGGTATATACTTGGGAATCTACATCAGGAAATTTTAGTTCAATATCATGTGGGCTATAAAGAGATCCTGCCCCAAAAGGCAACAGCTTTTTTCTTTTTTTAATTTAATTTTACTTGTTTATTTATTTTCATCCTGATCACTGTTCCCCCTCCCCAACTACTTTTCCTTGTAGGTTCTGTCATTATTTTAGTTTCTTTCCTGTTTTCTTGCAGACTCTTCCATCATTTAGTCCTGTTTCCTTAAGGAGGAATGTTGTTATTGATGTACTTTTCATTTGGCCTAAGTCTATCTGTATGCATTTACTATCTCTACCCTTCACACATGCGTTTCAACAACATACATACTGTTCTTTCCCATGGATCTGACACCTTTCTCCCTATGATCTCTAGACAGAAAACTGATTATCCTAAAACATCATTGTTATTGGAAATTTTTAGGTACTCTCCAAAGTTACACTGGCTTCAGGACTGATCTCTAATTGATACTAAGGCTTGGCCCTAGTCAACCTTACTGCAATTCTGGATGATAAGTAGTTTGATTCCAGTTTTCCTGTATCAAGTTAAGGTCTTCCATCCAATGACACTCATGAAAACCTTTTCTTTTCTGTTATGATTTGATACATCTGTGCATATTTGTAGCTTCTGTTACTGTAGAATAAGAGATTTGGTCCATTTATGTTTTTGCCCTATGGAATCACAACTCCCTCTGTTGCTCTATCATTTTCTTAATCACATAATCACTTTATTGAAATATTTGGCCTCTTCATATGATAACATAATTTTATCTTAGCTTAGAAATTTCACAAAAGTCAATCTTCTAACTCCATTGGACTTTCCTATGTTTTCTTTTAAATTTTAAAAGGTTTCAGCCATATTCACTGGAAACAGCAAGGCAGCAGTGGCTGCTCTATTTCTCTAAGTGTAAACAACCAGCTTTAATGGTTTCAAAAGTCAGAGGGAGCACAGATTAAACAATCATAACTTTCCATAAGTAATCTGTGCTCTGGCATTTATTTTGAGGACAGCAGGCATTGTCTAGTTCCTTATGTCAGGAATAATTTAGCATTTATATGGCACTTTACATTTTCAAAGTGTTCCTTGATCATTAATAAAATATTTCCTTTCCACATTCCTGTCAGAGGGGTCAGTATAACTACCAGTAACTAAAAGTACTTAATAACAAATGCTGAAAGAGTTACTCTAATCCTCTCTGCTTCATGGTATTAATTTAAAAACTCTATGAAACATTCTTTAAACCTGAGCACTTATTAAATCCATTGACTACGGTGCTTTAAATTCCATGAATTTAAAATAAGGGTAAATTACTCTAAATGACACCATGGCAAGCTTAACATCATAATTTCTCTTCCAAAATCAGGCTGCAGTCAGTGAAATCCAACAGCAAATCCATAGTAAGTATTCTCTGGACCATGGCCTATTGTATTATTGGAGGACAGACTTACAGAACTCCTAGTGTTAGCAATATTTTACTTGAAGCTGAATAATGTAACAGAGATTGATTAAAGGTTAAAATCATATTTGATAGAGGATGTGGATGTTCACCTCACTCTAAAGGATCCTGAGTCAGCACTGTGTAAGTAGCTCACGAAGATGACAGTCCCTGTCTCCAGATATGGGTGGGCTGACATCTATGAGAAAATATGCTCCTCTGCTCAAGATCCAGGGTACAGTTGTCATTGCTTCCAAAAGCTCCTTCTTAAGAGCTTTCAATAGTGTATATATCATGAAGAAATTTTATATGCTAAATGAAAATGTTTTGAGAATTAATTTCTTATTTTGTTTTGCTCTTTTGTATGATTACTCTCTGTGCATCTGAATATTTTCTCTGAATTATGTTAAGTATCTTTAGGATATCTAAATAAAACCAGCAATGCATGTAAGGGAGAGAAGGGATAAGAGACTTGAATTTGTAAAATGAAGAGTACAAGATATCATCAAGGGTGTTGAAAGGAATCACTCTTTGATGAAAGGTCGAAGTTCTAGGGATGACCATCTTCCTGTGACTGAGTGGTCACTCTGTTGAGTGTAGATGAAATGTACTCTTTTTTTTTTT